>CM065788.1:958887-1209427 GCA_033296515.1 Macrochelys suwanniensis | reverse complement strand
TATAGAGAGATGGAGGGAGGGAGGGATGGAGGAGGGGGTGATAGAGGGATGGAGGGAGGGATGGAGGAGGGGGTGATAGAGGGATGGAGGGAGGGATGGAGGAGGGGGGTGATAGAGAGATGGAGGGAAGGAGGGATGGAGGAGGGGGGTGATAGAGGGATGGAGGGAGGGGGGTGATAGAGGGATGGAGGGGAGGGATGGAGGAGGGGGGTGATAGAGGGAGGGAGGGAGGGATGGAGGAGGGGGGTGATAGAGGGAGGGAGGGAGGGATGGAGGAGGGGGGTGATAGAGGGAGGGAGGGAGGGATGGAGGAGGTGGGTGATAGAGGGAGGGAGGGAGGGATGGAGGAGGGGGGTGATAGAGGGAGGGAGGGAGGGAGGGATGGAGGAGGGGGGTGATAGAGGGAGGGATGGAGGAGGGGGTGATAGAGGGAGGGAGGGAGGGAGGGAGGAGGGGGGTGATAGAGGGATGGAGGGAGGGATGGAGGAGGTGGGTGATAGAGGGAGGGAGGGAGGGATGGAGGAGGGGGGTGATAGAGGGAGGGAGGGAGGGATGGAGGAGGGGGTGATAGAGGGATGGAGGGAGGGATGGAGGAGGGGGTGATAGAGGGATGGAGGGAGGGATGGAGGAGGTGGGTGATAGAGGGAGGGAGGGAGGGATGGAGGAGGGGGTGATAGAGGGATGGAGGGAGGGATGGAGGAGGGGGGTGATAGAGGGAGGGAGGGAGGGATGGAGGAGGGGGGTGATAGAGGGAGGGAGGGAGGGATGGAGGAGGGGGTGATAGAGGGATGGAGGGAGGGATGGAGGAGGGGGTGATAGAGGGAGGGAGGGAGGGAGGGATGGAGGAGGGGGGTGATAGAGGGAGGGAGGGATGGAGGAGGGGGGTGATAGAGGGAGGGAGGGAGGGATGGAGGAGGGGGGTGATAGAGGGAGGGAGGGAGGGATGGAGGAGGGGGGTGATAGAGGGAGGGAGGGAGGGATGGAGGAGGGGGTGATAGAGGGAGGGAGGGAGGGAGGGATGGAGGGGGGTGATAGAGGGAGGGAGGGAGGGATGGAGGAGGGGGGTGATAGAGGGATGGAGGGAGGGATGGAGGAGGGGGTGATAGAGGGATGGAGGGAGGGATGGAGGAGGGGGGTGATAGAGAGATGGAGGGAAGGAGGGATGGAGGAGGGGGGTGATAGAGGGATGGAGGGAGGGATGGAGGAGGGGGGTGATAGAGGGAGGGAGGGAGGGATGGAGGAGGGGGGTGATAGAGGGATGGAGGGTGGAGGAGGGGGGGTTGGTGGAGGGTGGGTGGAGGAGGGGGGGATGAGGGAGGGATGGAGGAGGGGGGTGATAGAGGGATGGAGGGAGGGATGGAGGAGGGGGGTGTTGTGGGAGGGTGGGTGGGATGGAGGGTGGGGGGGTGTTGAGGGAGGGAGGGTGGTGGAGGGGGGGGTGTGAGGGAGGTGGGGTGGATGGTGGAGGGGGGTGATGGAGGGTGGTAGGGTGGGTGGAGGGGGGTGTGTGGGTGGGTGGTGGGATGGAGGTGGGGGTGATAGAGGGAGGGAGGGAGGGTGGAGGAGGGGGGGTGATTGAGGGATGGAGGGTGGGATGGTGGAGGGGGGTGTGAGGGATGGTGGTGGGATGGAGGGGGGGGTGTTGTGGGTGGAGGGTGGGATGGTGGGGGGGTGTGAGGGTGGGAGGTGGGATGGAGGTGGGGGTGATTGTGGGATGGAGGGAGGGATGGAGGAGGGGGTGATAGAGGGATGGAGGGAGGGATGGAGGAGGGGGTGATAGAGGGATGGAGGGAGGGATGGAGGAGGGGGTGATAGAGGGAGGGAGGGAGGGAGGGATGGAGGAGTGCGGGGGGGTGACGGATGTATAGAGAGATGGAGGGAGGGATGGATAGATAGCTCGATAGCTAGAAGAGGGGTGTGGGGTGGCTAGCGCTGTCTGTCTGTCCGGCTGACAGGGTGGGGGGCAGGGTCGCCGTGGGGCCGGTATCCCCAGGGGAGGGCAAAGACAAGCCACCCAGGGGACCCGGGAGCCGAGTCCTGCTGTTCCCGAGTGCCGCCAGCAGGGGGCAGCTCAGGCCCAGCTTTGGCAGCGCCACCAACTGGGCCAGCCGGAGATGGGCCGAGCCCTGGGCCCGGTTCCAGCCGGCTCCTCTCTGCCCTCGGCCCCATTGCAAGGGGGGCTCTGTCCTCTGGGGGGCGCCGGCTCCCACCCGGCCCCACGGCGGGGCCTGGCCAGCTCAGGGGGCGGGAATGGGGCCCGGGGTCTCCCCTCTGGCTCCCACCTGGCCCCACGGCAGGGCCTGGCCGGCTCAGGGGGCGGGAATGGGGCCCGGGGTCTCCCCTCTGGCTCCCACCTGGCCCCACGGCAGGGCCTGGCCGGCTCAGGGGGCGGGAATGGGGCCCGGGGTCTCCCCTCTGGCTCCCACCTGGCCCCACGGCAGGGCCTGGCCGGCTCAGGGGGGCGGGAATGGGGCCCGGGGTCTCCCCTCTGGCTCCCACCTGGCCCCACGGCAGGGCCTGGCCGGCTCAGGGGGGCGGGAATGGGGCCCGGGGTCTCCCCTCTGGCTCCCACCTGGCCCCACGGCAGGGCCTGGCCGGCTCAGGGGGCGGGAATGGGGCCCGGGGTCTCCCCTCTGGCTCCCACCTGGCCCCACGGCAGGGCCTGGCCGGCTCAGGGGGCGGGAATGGGGCCCGGGGTCTCCCCTCTGGCTCCCACCTGGCCCCACGGCAGGGCCTGGCCGGCTCAGGGGGGCGGGAATGGGGCCCGGGGTCTCCCCTCTGGCTCCCACCTGGCCCCACGGCAGGGCCTGGCCGGCTCAGGGGGGCGGGAATGGGGCCCGGGGTCTCCCCTCTGGCTCCCACCTGGCCCCACGGCAGGGCCTGGCCGGCTCAGGGGGGCGGGAATGGGGCCCGGGGTCTCCCCTCTGGCTCCCACCTGGCCCCACGGCAGGGCCTGGCCGGCTCAGGGGGTGGGAATGGGGCCCGGGGTCTCCCCTCTGGCTCCCCTCCAGCCCCGGGACGAGGCAGAACCAAAACCGAATCCCGTCTCGAGGCCGGTTTGACTTGGCCCCGGCGGTGGAAGCGAAAGCAGAAGAAAGTGGCTGAAAACTCCCAGCGGGATCTTGCTTCACGAGGCCCAAACTTTCAGCCTCTTGGATTTTCCTATGTGTGGGAGGCTGGGGTGCGGGGGCGGGACCTTGGGAGACAGCCCCCCCCCCAAACCCTGATCCCCCCCTTCTCCCATCCCTACCAGCTCCCTGCCCTCCGGATCCCACCGCTGCCCCCCAGTTTCTGACTATGTCTCGGGTTGTTCCCCCACAAGCTCTTCCTGTAGCTGGATCCCTTGGGGGGCCGGGTTAGGGTCATCTACACCCCAAACTCTCCTCCCACCTGACACTCACCCCCCACAAGTCTGACCCCCTCACTATCCAGCTGTTACATTTGGGGGGCCCTCCATCCCACAATCTCCCCTCTCTCTGATCACCCCATCAAAAAAAATTTGCTGGTGCTAAAATTTAAGCCCCCAAATAATGACCCCCTGGCTTGGGGTGGGGGTCAGCGGAGCGACATAGACACAGCCCCTAGTCCCTAGCGGTTTTGGGGTTGTCTTGCATTGTCCCCCCCACACCTGACAGCCCCCTGCCCCCCAAATGTGCTGACACTAAGATCTGAGCTTCCTAAAGTCTCCCAGGGACTTGCCCACCCGTGTCATGGGGTTTAGGGGTCCCCCAGTGCAGAGCCCCCCACATGTGCCAGCGTTGGGAGCCAGCCCCCCGGGATAACCCCCGGGGAGACCCCGTCTCCCTGAGCAGCAGGTGGACCTTAAAAGGTGGGGGGGGCGGGGTTGAGTCTCATCTCTAGGGCTGGGGGCGGGGGGTCTGGTGGGTTCCCCCCGAGCTGATCAGCCCAGATTTATCACAGGTACACACACACACAACTACACACACACAGACCCATGCACAACTACACACACAACTAGACACGCCCAGAGCTCCATGCACAACTACACACAGACCCACACACACATAATTGCACACACACACACACAGACCCATGCACAACTCCACAACTACACACCGACCCACACACAACTAGACATGCAGAGACCCATGCACAACTACACACACATAACTACACACGCACAAGATCCACGCACCACTACACAAACACACACAACAGCACACACACAACAGCACACACAGTGACCCACGCACAACCATACACACACACAATTGGACATACACAGAGAGATTCACACACGACTACACACACAGAGTCTCACACACAACTAGACACACACAGACCCATGCACAACTAGCCATGCACACAGAGATCCATGCACAACTACACTCGCACAGACCCACATACAAGACACCCATGGAGACTCACACAGATGCATACACACACACACACACACACTACACACAGCCCTCTGCACAACTAGACAGACACACAGAGACCCACTCACAACTGGACACACACGCACAGTGACCCACACAACCAGACAGGCACGCACAACCGGACACAGACCCGCACCCCCACCCCCACACGCACCCTTCTCAAGGCTCCTCACTCTCACCCCTTTCCCACCCCCGTCGCCTCACAGGGGGGCAGCCAGCCCCTCCCCATGCCTGACCCCCCCAAGTCCACCATCTGACCCCCCCAGACGGAGATGCCCTGACCAGCTCCCAGCACGGCGGCGTGAGCGGAGGGGACCCCGGTATCCCGGGGGGGGCTCCCCCCGCCCTCTCCAGGGCTGGATTCACACCTCCCCGCTCCCCACAACCGCAGTTCCAGTCGCTGCTCCCGCTTCTGCTTTTGACACCTTCTATTTCGGGCTCTTTCCTCTTCCCGCCTTTCGCCATCGCCGACGCTCTGGTCTTTCCTTCCTTCTCTGTGGGCGGCGGCTTCGGGGCCCGAAAATTTCCTCCCGTGTCATGGGAGGCGGCTCCGGAGCGCAGCGGTAGGTGTATAAATAGGAGCCAACGCCTCGAGGCAGCCACGCTTCTCCACTCACCAGCCACCCAAGGACAAGAGCTACGGGGACGATCCGGCCGCGCACAGGGCGGGGAAACAAAGGCACGGCCGAGATCCACGCCAAGGAAACGGACTGAATCCAGAGGGCAAAACCCGCTCCAGGAAAATCAACTCCATTCACCCGGTGTCTCCGGCGAAATCCCCCACGTTCGCCTGTTTCGCAGCCGGTGAGATCAGCCCAATCGCTCCCGCGGAATCGGTTGAATTTTCGCAGCTAAATTCACCCCTTTGATCCGGGGAAATCGGCTCCACCCGCCCGCCGGCATCACCGAAACCCCAGGAACGCGCCCAGCGCCAGCTGTTCGGGAAACTAACCCTGGAGACCCCTGCCCCAAGGACACCGAGCCCAGCCAAACCCGCGGCCATGAGCACCGAAAGTCTGGTCTGCGACATCGAGAAGGGGGGCGTTATCGTGGTGCGGGAGTCGCGGGCCGCCAACGGCCGCTGGAAATGCCTCAGCGTCTGTTCCTTCCTGCTGCTGGTGGGCGCCACGGCCGTCTTCGCGCTGCTGCATTTCAGAAACGGGGGGCCCTTGGCGAGCCAGGTGAGCGTAACCCCCCCCCCCCCAGCCACGGAGCCCGGCGCGCTCGGGGGCCGTCCGACTTGGATTGTGTGTGCGCTGGCGGGTGTCTTTGTACAGTCCTGTGGGTGGGTTTCAGCTCCCCGACTGCGTCTCTGTGTGCATTTTGATGTGTGTGTCTGTGCGGTTTGTCTGCACTTGTGTGGCTCGGACGCTTGTGAGCGTGCATGTGGGTCTCGAGGGCCGGGGGCGGCTGTGTGGTTTTAACGACACAATCGCAGTCTGGGCTGTGTAGAGTTGTGTGTCTCTTTGTATTTCTCTGCCCGTTTGCCTACGAACGTTGTGGGTTTTGTCTGTGTCTCTTTCCAGGTGTGTGTTTTGCCTAGACGCTGTGTATATATATCTGGCGACTGTGTTTTTGTCTGTGTGTGTGTTTTGTGCTGTCTGTATTTCTCATTTCGCTTGCATGTGCCTTGCTCCCTGGGCTATGTTTTGTCTGGCCGGTCTCGTCCGCTGTCTGTGCTGTGTGTCGTGATGTGAACCGCTCTGCTTCTTGTGTGGTACACACAGCACCCGACACACACTCCTGCCTTGACTTTGCAACCTCTGTACTCAACTCTCCTCTCTCTCTCTCTCTCTTTGCCAGGACCCCAAAGAACCCAGGAGTTCGGGACACACACATCAACTTAGTAAGTATTTCTCAAGGTTTATTTCCCAACATTAGCCCACTGATAATTGGAGACTTTAAGTCAAATCTCCCCTCCCCGGATGAAATGTCTCTTGCCAGATTTACCATTTACTGGCCCCCAATCATCTTCCCAAAAGGGCTAGCAGATTGCAACTGTTCTCCATGGTTCTCTCCCGTTGCCTGACCCAAGATACCTCCGGGTTTTTTCCGGCTCGGGATGTCCCTGAAAAATCACGTTCATTGAAGGTGTTTCGAATGTGACGTGGTGAAAGGAAATGGAAACGGACGATGCTGCTAGCCCCTTTGGGAAAAACGCTGCCCTGCAAATCTCCGCTCGCTCTGGCCACATCTGGGGTCTCGCTCCAGATGTTGAGCCTCAGCAGACGGTGATCGTCCTTGAGAGCTTATTGACCACCCCGAAGCTTCGGGAAGGCGGCTCCGCTCCTCCAAAACAGGGAGAGCAGCTAAATGTTGGGAGACTAGAACATACGGAGCAAAGATAATATCATAGAATCATAGAATCATAGAATCTCAGGGTTGGAAGGGACCTCAGGAGGTCATCTAGTCCAACCCCCTGCTCAAAGCAGGACCAACCCCAATTAGATCATAATAATATCTCCCCAACATTGCCTTAACTCGCCTCCTGGGAGCCACCAAACCTGACCGATCCCCACCAAAATCTGGCCATCTTCCACATCCAACCCAATTCTATCCCGGTTCGCCTCTTCCATGCAGTGTGGTGACCTAGCGGGAGGAGATCAGAGATTTCGCCCACCTAGGGAGTGCAAGGTTATGGGTTCAAATCCTGGCTCCCCAGCCTGGGAGCCTTCCCGCTGAGCCGGGACTCTCTGAAGCTGATCTAGAGAAGACGGGGTCATTAGCCAGGAGAGGTGGGGGGAGCTGGTGAACAAGGGAAGATCCGTCTGACCGTCCGTTTGTCCTTTCAGCAGGTCCTATGACGATGAAGTTGCAAGCCCAGTCGCTGAAAAAGCCAGCTGCCCACGTCGTAGGTAAGAGGAATTTACGGCTGGGCTTGGGGAGGGTTTGAGGAACCGGGCCCTACAGGGGTGGGAGGGATGCTTCTGGTTGGGGGTTTCTAGGTCTGAGGCAAGCGACAGACAAACAAAGACTTCCACAAAGACACACTCATACACAAGCACACATTTCTACAGACACAGAGGGGAAGGGCCCAGCCTTTCAGGGTGATGGAGGCCAAAGATTTGGGTTACGTGGAAGTTGTAGGCCGAAGCCTGGGTAGATTGACTGCAGGGGAGAGACTAGGGTTAGGACCAGGAGTTATCAAGGGCTGGTGGCCCCGTTTTGGGGTATGATGTAGGCGGAAGCCTGGGTAGATTGACCATAGGGCACAATCCAGGTAGGGTTTGACCACTCATAGCTGGATCCCAGGGAATAATCCTGCTGGGTTTTAACCACGTGTGCCTTCTTCTGTCCCTCCCAGCATCCAGTGACTCCAAAGAACTGATCTGGACTGACAAAGTGGCACACACCATGATGCAGAACGGGATGGCACTGGTGAACAACAAGCTAGTGGTCCCGTCCGACGGCCTCTACTTCATCTACTCCCAGGTGGTCTTCAAGGGAGAAAAATGTCCGGAGGAGTCCATTCATCTCCGGCATACCATCTTGCGCTACTCCGTAGAGTACCCAGAAAATGTTCCCTTGCTGATGGCCATCAAGTCCTTCTGTGAGGGGTCCCAGGCAGCCAAGAATGAGGAGGGGGTACGGTTCGAGTCCATCTACCAAGGAGCTGTCTTCCAGTTGATGAAAGGCGACGAGATCTCCTCTGAAATCGACTCGGCCCAATATTTAGATCTGGACAGCAACGGGCAGGTGTATTTTGGGGTGATCGCATTGGAATTAGGAGTTCCCCAACAATGATGCACCGTCTTCCATCCTTGGCCAACTCATCCTCCATCCTTGGTCAACCCACCATCTTCCATCCTTGGTCAACCCTTCAACCCTCCTACCCAACCGGCCTCCAAAGCCAAGACTCCCGCCCCGCATCCCACCCCATCAAACTGACTCTCAGAGATGATTGGAAGACCTCTGTGGACGTCCTTTATGCCTCTCTGCCAATGTGCCCCATGTGGCCGCAGACGTGCCCACCTCTAGGGACCAGAGGGGACCACAATCTCTCTAGACTTGGCCTGTCTGCGGCGGTCAGGATGGGGCACTGGGTTGCATCTTGGTAGGACCAAACAAGAACCTGCCAAGAGAATAATATACCGGGTCAGAGCCGCTGGCCTACAAAAATGTTGTGTTAACTAATATTGTATTATTTTTATGGTTATTATTGGTAATTATTGTGGTTAATAATTTATTTATTTATGTATTTATATTTATTGGGGTTAACGAAGCTGTGCTGGTGCACGGAGAGATTTTTGTGTGTGTTGTACACACATACGACAAGTATAGATGATTGTGCGTGTGTGTGTGTCCACAAATTCTAAGATTCGGTATACACATCAGAAGGGGGTAGTGGGTGTGTCGACACGTAGACCTACAAAACTGCAGGCAATGTTTGTCCGTTTGTATCACACAGTCGCAGATAACAGACAATTTTGTGTACACACACACACACACACACACACAGATGTTGCCTGTGGGTGATTGACACAAACCCACACTGATTTTTGGCAATTCTGGGAGTTTGTGTGTTTACAAAACATCCAGATTTTAGGAGAATGTGTGTGTGTGTGTGTGTTCAAAGATCACACAACATTGTGTGCGTGTACCACACACACACACACACACACACACACACAGCAGTGTTAGATTTCTCTTTAGCGCTGCTCTCTTGGAGTGTCACAAAGTCTGCTTTCCAACAAGATAGCCATCCTCCAAATCAAGCTGGTGGAGGGTGTGACATTGTGTTACTCTTTGATCTGAGCGGCAACACAACCTCACACCAACCTGCCATGTTGCAGCGAGTGCTTTGTGGACTACGCACTGGCCCCTCAGCTGTCAAAATGCCCCCCTCGGTACAGATTGAGCATAGGGTCCCTTTACGTATACGGTGTATACATGACCCTAGCTGGCTATATGGATGTATATTACACACAGCCAGGACTCCTGGGTTCTAGTCCAGCTCTCAGAGGGAAGTGGGGTCCAGTAGTTAGAGCAGGGGGGCTGGGAGCTAGGACTCCTGGGTTACTCAAGGGAATGATGTTCTCATTGTGAGGGGAATTGATATTTGTATCTGAGATACAGTTTACTGTCGAATTCCTGATCTCACATCTCTTCGGGGATTTAAATTGTCTTACGTTTTATGTTAAAATGTCACATGCAGGGGGGTGGGGCTCACGTGTCTAACTCGTCTAATGGTGGCCGGAACGAATCTCTCGCCGCTCCTGCGGGAGCGGTGGCCTGGTTTTATTTTGTGTAGGGTTTTATTTATTGTGGTTATTTATTGTGTGTTTATTCCCCCTGTGCGGGGAAAAAAAAAATGCTGTTCGTCTTTTGTCTGAAACGGCCTGTGAAACAGGCCAACCAATAAACCTTGGAAACGGAGATTGGAACTCGGCTTGTGTCTCTTTCAAGATGAACGTGCCCATCTAGCACGGTATCTGGCCTGTTCCATATCACACAAATGGCTTCCTCTACCCAATATCCCCTACCCTCTGCTATGGTCTAATGCTGTCCCCGGAGAAGAGACACAGAGCGGGGCTTCTTTACGAAGCAGGGGCTTTCTTGCTCTCTATGTCCCTCTCCTCCTTGACCATTCAGCTTAACGTCCAGTACCCAGCAAGATCGACCTCTCGAGGTCCCTTCCAGTCCTATGATTCTAAGATAATGGAGCAAATAATCAACCAATCAATTTGCAGACACGTAGACGATAACAAGGCGATAAGTAAGAATCAGCAGGGATTTGTCAAGAATAAATCATGTCGAACCAGCCCGAGAGTTTCCTGTCGCAGGGTAACAAGCCTCGTGGAGGGGGGAAGCGGTAGATGTGGAAGAACTTGACTTTTGATAATGTTTCGCATGAGCTCCTCATGAACAAACTAGGGAAATGCAACCTAGATGGAGCTACTAAAAGGTGGGTGCAAAACTGAACATAAAAGCAGCCATATTGGGTCAGGCCAAAGGTCCATCTAGCCCAGTGTCCTGTCTTCTGACAGTGGCCAATGCCAGGTGCTCCAGAGGGAATGAAGGGACCAGGTAATCATCAAATGATCCATCTCCTGTCACCCATTCCCAGCTTCTGGCAAACAGAGGCTAGGGAAACCATCCCTGCCCATCCTGGCTAATAGCCATTGATGGACCTGTCCTCCATGAACTTATCTAGTTCCTTTTTGAACCCTGCTATAGTCTTGGCCCTCACAACATCCTCTGGCGAGGAGTTCCACAGACTGACTGTGCGTTGTGTGAAAAAATACTTCCCTTTGTTTGTTTTAAACCTGCTGCCTATTAATATCATTTGCTGACTCCCAGTTCTTGTGTGATGAGGAGTAACTAACACTTCCTCATTTACTTTCTCCACACCAGTCATGATTTTATAGACCTCTATCATATCCCCCTTAGTCGTCTCTTTTCCAAACTGGTTGAAAAACCGTTCCCAGAGAGTAGTTCTCAGGGTTCACAGTCAGGCTGGAAGGGCAGAACGAGTGGGGTCCCCCAGGGATCGGTTCTGGGTCCGGTTCTGGTCAATATCTTCACCAATGATTTAGCTCATGGCACAGAGATACACTGATAATGTTTGCAGACGATACCAAGCTGGGAGGGGTTGCAAGCGCTTTGGAGGACAAGATGAGAATTCAAACTGATCTGGACAAACTGGAGAAATGGTCTGAAGTCAATGGGATGAAATTCAATAAGGACAAGGTACTCCACTTAGGAAGGAACAGTCAGTCGCACACACACAGTGGGAACTGACTGCCTAGGAAGGAGAACTGCGGAAAGGGATCTGGGGGTCAGAGTGGATCACAAGCTAAATAGGAGTCAACAATGTAACGCTGTTGCAAGAAAAAGGAAACATCCTTCTGGGCTGTATCAGCGGGAGTGTTGTCAGCAAGACACAAGAAGTGATTCTCCCGCTCTACTCCGCGCTGACACGGCCTCAGCTGGAGCATTGTGCCCAGTTCTGGGCGCCGCATTTCAGGAAGGATGTGGACATATTGGAGAAAGTCCAGAGAAGAGCAACACAAATGCTGAAGGGTCTAGAAACCATGAGCTGCGAGGGAAGATTGAAAGAACTGGGTTTGTTTGGCCTGGAGAAGAGAAGACAGAGGGGACATGAGAACAGTGTTCAAGTACATAAAAGGTTGTTCCAAGGAGGAGGGAGGTAAATTGTTCTCGTTAACCTCTGAGGACAGGCCAAGAAGCAATGGGCTTAAATTAGGTTTAGGTTGGACATTCGGAACCACGTCCTCGCTGTCGGGGTGGGGAAGCGCTGGAGTGAATTCCCCGGGGAGGTGGTGAAGTCTCCGTCATTGGGGGTTAAGAGCAGGTTGGACAAGCCCCCAGCAGGGACGGTCTAGATAATCCTGAGTCCTGCCGTGAGTGCCGGGGGCCGGACTAGAGACTTCACGAGGTCACTGCCAGGCCTGGGATTCTCCGATTCCATCGCAGAGGCCCGGTCTTGACCATTCATGGTCCTTCCAGCCTCTAATCTCCTCTCACCCAACGATCCCAGACAACCAGTCCTGGCCATCCCTGGTGCCGGGCAGGTCTAAACTCCTCCCAGTGTAGGCAGACGCCTCTTGGCTCCCTGTCTCCTGGGGCTCCCGCCCCACTCCTTGCTTTCTAAGGATGCTAAATTTAGACCTCGGCAAATAACCCTCTTCTTGCTTCACCCAACCCACTGAGTCACATCCTCTGAGAAATCCGGGCCATGGGTTGGGTGTGCTAGGGAAGGAGAGGGGCCGGGTGGTTAATGCAGGGGAGTTCGGACTCCTGGGTTCTCTCCCCGGCTCAGGGAGTGGGGGCTGGTGGGTTAGAGCAGGGGGCGCTGGGAGCCAGGACTCCTGGGTTCACTCCCCGGCTTTGGGAGGGAGGTGGGGGCTGGTGGTGAGAGCAGGGGGGGCTGGGTGCCAGGACTCCTGGGTTCTATTGTACCTACCCAGCGGAAGGCCCTGGGTTATTTTTGGGTCTTGAGGCTACATATTTCCTTCTGCTTTTGCTTTAGTGGCTGACATGTGTCAAGAGAA
The DNA here is from genome assembly GCA_033296515.1 of Macrochelys suwanniensis. Classification (NCBI taxonomy): domain Eukaryota; kingdom Metazoa; phylum Chordata; order Testudines; family Chelydridae; genus Macrochelys; species Macrochelys suwanniensis. Next base: position 1,197,012 of record CM065788.1, on the reverse strand, counting down.
GTTGTGTCCCCCAAACGCACCTGCCCCCGTCACATCCGCCCCAGCCCACACCCCCAAACCACCCCCTACTGTTCCCCAGGACTATAGAGGGTGTGGGAAGGGTAAGTTGGGGAGCCCAGGGCTGGGCTGGCAGGGGGTTGCGGGTCAGGAGTGAGGGGCACCGGCAGAGCTGGGGGAGAGCCCAGGGCTGGGCTAGCAGGGGCTGCGGGTCGGGAGTGAGGGGCACCAGCAGAGCTTGGGGGGTGGGGCGGGGCTGGGCTGCGGGTTGGGAGTGAGGGGCACCAGGCGCTGGGGAAGCCCGGAGTTGCTATGTGGCTTCTCCCAGGGGAACCCCCCCTCCAATCCCGGCCGCCCCCACAGGCCTCCCCGGGCTCCCCCCGGCCGGAGCATCCAGAGATTTGTCTCATCTGCAACTCGGGAATCTCCAGCCAGGCCCTGCTGAGCGGGACGGGGGAGGGGGTTTGTGGGGGTGGAAATCCAGGGGGTGGGGCGCAGGGGGAGTGGGTTGGGGGGAGGGGAGCTGGGTGGGGGTCCACGTTTTTGGCCCTGACCCCGCAGTGTCCTGGAGTCAAGGGGGAGGGGAGGGTGCTCAGAAATGGCTCCCCCCAGAAATGGGGGGGAGGCAGGGTGGGGGTTGCACCGGTAGGAACCGGGCGTGGGGGTTGTGTGGGGCTAGGGCAGGTGGGGGGTTAGCTGTGGGGGGTGGGGCAGGTGTGCGAGGCTGGGGGGGGCACACTGGCAGAGGGGGTCGATCCGCTCCTGCTGGGGGTGGTTGTTGGATTCTGAGTCTGTCTGTGTCTGTCCATCTGTCCCGGGGCATGACATCGCTGGGGGGGGGGGGGAGGGCTCCGATTCCCACCCCCACCTCGGGGCACAAGGACCTGGGACGTCCCCCCGCCCACCCCATCAGCCGCCGGGAGCCCCCCGCCCCCTCCTGGGTGCCTGGAGCCAGGGGAAACCCCTCCAATAACACACGTGTATCCCAGAGAGACCCTACAATAACAACCCGCCCCCCAGACACCTCGCCACAACAAGCCTGAGCGGGCCCCAGGGAGACCCTACAATAACAATCACCCAATGAAAACAACACTGGGAAGAAACTCAGGCTCTGGGCAGCCAGGCCGGGATTTCCCTGTTCGCGCCTGGGGCCGGGAATTCCCTAGTTCAGGCCCAAACCATGTGTCTGTCTGTCTGTCCCAGCCCTGTCGGTGCCCCTCACTCCCGACCCGCAGCCCCCTGCCAGCCCAGGCCGGGGCTCCCCCAGCCCTGTCGGTGCCCCTCACTCCCGACCCGCAGCCCCCTGCCAGCCCAGCCCGGGGCTCCCCCACCCCCCCGCTTCCACCTCGGCACCAAAACTGAAACCGGCGGTTTGGTAAGATTGGCGTCTCCGCACATATTTGCGGAAATCTCCAAGCTGAGCAATACAATGAGTAGCACAACCCCGGGGCAGAGCTCTGAGTGGGGGAGGGGCCCAGGGCCGGGCTGGCAGCGGCTGCGGGTCGGGAGTGAGGGGCACCGGCGGGGCTGGGGGCTGCGGGTCGGGAGTGAGGGGCACCGGCAAGGCTGGGGGGTAGCAGGGGGCTGCAGGTCAGGAGTGAGGGGCACCGGCAGGGCTGGGGGCTGCGGGTCGGGAGTGAGGGGCACCGGTGCATTTCTCTCTTGGCACAGGCCCTGGGCCCCCCCCAGGGCACCCCCCTCCCGGCTCGGGGCCGCTCCCGGCGTTCTGCCGCTGGAGGTGGAGGTTCCTCTCGGGGCTTCCCCCCGGCTCATGGAAACTGCTCGGCAGCTTCTTCCCCCGCCCGGGCGCTCGCAGCAACGAAAGTGGGTCAGTTCCGCTTTCCTCGCGCGCCCCATGGCGCCCGCCCCCCTCTAACCACCAGACCCCTCCCCTCTCCCAGAGCCCGGAGAGAACCCAGGCGTCCTGGCTCCCAGCACCCCCTGCTCTAACCACCAGGCCCCACTCCCCTCCCAGAGCTGGGGAGAGAACCCAGGAGTCCTGGCTCCCAGCACCCCCTGCTCTAACCACCAGGCCCCACTCCCCTCCCAGAGCTGGGGAGAGAACCCAGGAGTCCTGGCTCCCAGCCCCGCCTGCTCTAACCACCAGGCCCCATTCCCCTCCCAGAGCCGGGGAGAGAACCCAGGAGTCCTGGCGCCCAGCCCCCACCCTGCTCTAACCTGCCCTTGAAAGTGGGTCAGGGCTGTGGGTTGCTGCTGGGAAGCCCAGAGGACGTGACCCCCGGCCCGGGTTCAGCCTTCGTCACTCCGGCCTCCTCATCCTCACCCCACCCGCAGCCCGTGTCCGGGGCGCTGGGCGGGGGCTGGGGGCTGGATTCCCGGCGGGGCCCAGCCCCGCCTGCGTCACGGCTCCTTCCGTGCCATGGGGCCGGAAATGTGGGGCTGTTCCCTTCCCACCCCTGCGGCCCTGGGGCTGCCCTAGAGGGGACAGGCCCTGGCCCCATTCCCCGCCCCTCTGAGCCAGCCAGTCCCTGCCCTGGGGTCGGGTGGGAGCCAGCGCCCCCTAGAGGGGACAGGCCCCTGCCCCATTCCCTGCCCCCCTGAGCCAGCCAGTCCCAGCTCCAGAGGCGGATTGGGCCCAGTGCCCTGCAGTGGGGCAGCTCCCTCCACTCCAGTAAAACAAGGGTTAAAACAGCCCCACTCGGCTGATTGGGGGAATTAGCCCCAGCTGTGGCCGGCTCACTCCGGGCCCAGGTGCCCCTGATAAGGGTCTGGGGCGTCTCTCTCCAGCCCCGGAGGGAGAAGGGCTGAGCTGTCTGCGAGCAAGGCCCCGGGACCCGGAGCAGGGCTGGGGAAAGGGCTCCGGGAGCCGGGGGGCTCCAGGCCGGCAAACCCCCGGGCCGAGGCCTTGCTGCAGCCTGCCCCAGTGCTGGGGCTGCTGAGGGGCCGGCCGGGGACAGGCAGCTGGTCCGACCCCCTGGCCAATGCCGAGGGGCCATGACACTGCCGTCGGCCCCAGCCCGGGGGCTCGGTGGGGTTAGAGGGTTGGGGGTTCCCCTGGGAGGGGAGACCCAGGGTGTGGGGCCCTGTGGGGGCAGCGGGGTCCGGGCAGGACACGGGACTGGCGAGACGGAAACGCTAATTCCCGGACGCCCGGCAGGAGGCGCCGCGCCGGGGAGTCGCGACCTCGCTCTGCACCCCAGAGAAACGTGGACTCACGTCTCCGGGTTTTCTGAGTCAGCCCCATGCCCCGCCGCACCCTGCCCCCGCTAGCCCCGGCATGGGGGGTGCTAGCCACACACCCCGGGAGAGCAGCCGCGGGGGGAAGCGTCGGCCCCGTTTCTGTTCCGCCCGCCCGGCTGCTGCGCTCAGGGAGTTTTCCTACCCGGTGTGTGCGAAAGAGAACCCAGGAGTCCTGACACACTCACCCCCTCCCCTCCCCGCTGTAACCACTAGACCCCACTCCCCTCCCAGAGCCGGGGAGAGAACCCAGGAGTCCTGACACACTCACACCCCCGCCCCCTGCTGTAACCACTAGGCCTTGTTCCCCTCCCAGAGCTGGATAGAACCCAGGAGTCCTGGCTCACAACCCCCCTCCTGTTTTAACCACCCCTCCCCTCCCAGAGTTGGAGAGAACCCAGGAGTCCTGGCGCCCAGCCCCCACCCTGCTCTAACCTGCCCTTGAAAGTGGGTCAGGGCTGTGGGTTGCTGCTGGGAAGCCCAGAGGACGTGACCCCCGGCCCGGATTCAGCCTTCGTCACTCCGGCCTCCTCATCCTCACCCCACCCGCAGCCCGTGTCCGGGGCACTGGGCGGGAGCTGGGGGCTGGATTCCCAGCGGGGCCCAGCCCCCGCCTGCATCACGGCTCCTTCCGCACCGTGGGGCCGGAACCGTGGGGCTGTTCCCTCCCCACCCCCACGGCCCTGGGGCTGCCCTAGAGGGGCCAGGCCCCTGCCCCATTCCCCGCCCTCCTGAGCCAGCCAGTCCCAGCTCCTGAGCCGGATCGGGGCCGGTGACCCAGAGAAACGTGGACTCACGTCTCCGGGTTTTCTGAGTCAGCCCCATGCCCCGTGGCTCCCTGCCCCCGCTAGCCCCAGTGTGGGGGGTGCTAGCCACACGCCCCGGGAGAGCAGCCGCAGGGGGAAGCGTCGGCCCCGTTTCTGTTCCACCCGCCCGGCTGCTGCGCTCAGGGAGTTTTCCTACCCGGTGTGTGCGAAAGAGAACCCAGGAGTCCTGACACACTCACACCCCCGCCCCCTGCTGTAACCACTAGGCCTCGTTCCCCTCCCAGAGCTGGAGAGAACCCAGGAGTCCTGATACACTCACCCCCTCCCCTCCCCGCTGTAACCACCAGACCCAACTCCCCTCCCAGAGCCAGGGAGAGAACCCAGGAGTCCTGGCTCCCAACCCCCCCTGTTCTAACCACCAAACCCAACTCCCCTCCCAGAGCCGGGGAGAACCCAGGAGTCCACTCACCACCTCCCCTCCCCGCTGTAACCACTAGGCCTCGTTCCCCTCCCAGAGCTGGGGAGAACCGAGGTGTCCTGGCTGGTGCATGAGTTGTGTTGCACCGGGGGGTTGTGTTGGGAGGCTGGCATTCCTTGCTGGGAAGGGCGGTTGTGTTGCACTGTGGCTGGTGCGTTTGTTGTGTTGCACCGGGGGGCTGTGTTGGGCGGCTGGCATTCATTGCTGGGAAGGACGGTTGTGTTGCACTGTGGCTGGTGCGTTTGTTGTGTTGCACCGGGGGGTTGTGTTGGGCGGCTGGCATTCATTGCTGGGAAGGACAGTTGTGTTGCACTGTGGCTGGTGCGTTTGTTGTGTTGCACCGGGGAGTTGTGTTAGCAGGCTGGCATTCCTTGCGGGGAAGGACGGTTGTGTTGCACTGTGGCTGGTGCGTTTGTTGTGTTGCACCGGGGAGTTGTGTTAGCAGGCTGGCATTCCTTGCGGGGAAGGACGGTTGTGTTGCACTGTGGCTGGTGCGTTAGTTGTGTTGCACCGGGGGGCTGTGTTGGGCGGCTGGCATTCACTGCGGGGAAGGACGGTTGTGTTACCCTCCGGTGTGCCCGCGTTGTGTGTTGTCACATTGCGGGTGGCTGTGTTACCGCGGGTTGCGACTCTGTTGCGTTGACGTGGGGCGGTTCCCAGGGGGGTAGCATGGGGGGGTCCCTGCAATGCATTCTGGGGCCTTTTGCCACAGGGGGGTCGCATGCCGGGATCGGCGGGGGGCGGGGGACGACCCAGCCGCAAAGCAGGGCCCCCACCCCAAAGATGGGACTCTTAAAAGACAGGACTCCTGGGTTCTCTCCCCGGCTCTGAGAGAGGAGTGGGGCCTACTGGTTGCAGTAGGGGGGGGCTGGAGCCAGGACTCCTGGGTTCTCTCCTCAGCTCTGGGAGGAGAGGGGTGGTTAGAGCAGGGGGGGCTGGGAGCCAGGACTCCTGGGTTCTCTCCCCAGCTCTGGGAGGGGAGGGGAGGGGTGGCTAGAGCAGGGGGGGCTGGGAGCCAGGACTCCTGGGTTCTCTCCCCGGCTCTGGGAGGGGAGTGGGGTCTAGTGGTTACAGCGGGGAGGGGAGGGGGTGAGTGTGTCAGGACTCCTGGGTTCTCTTTCGCACACACCGGGTAGGAAAACTCCCTGAGCGCAGCAGCCGGGCGGGCGGAACAGAAACGGGGCCGACGCTCCCCCCGTGGCTGCTCTCCCGGGGTGTGTGGCTAGCACCCCCCACGCCGGGGCTAGCGGGGGCAGGGCGCCGTGGGGCACGGGGCTGACTCAGCTCGGAGACGTTTTTTTGGGACACCGGCCCCAATCCGGCCCCAGGGCAGGGACTGGCTGGCTCAGGGGGCGGGGAAGGGGGCAGGGGCCTGGCCCCTCTAGGGGGCGCTGACCCAGCCCCACGGCGGGGCCCGGCTGGCTCAGGGTGGGGGGGACTGGCTGGCTCAGGGGGCGGGGAAGGGGGCAGGGGCCTGGCCCCTCTAGGGGGCGCCGACCCAGCCCCACGGCGGGGCCCGGCTAGCTCAGGGACCAGGCCCCTGTCAGCAGCTCTCCGCTGGCTCGCGGCCAGTTTATCTCCCCGGTGGTTTTTTTTGGGGTTGTTTTTTTCTCTCTAATCTGCCGGCTCCGAAACTGATGAACTGAGTCGTCTCTACCACTTCCTCTGCCGTGCACGGGCCCCGAAATCCCCCGGCTCCCCCTACCCCCGGACACGGTACCTGGAAGCAACCTCCAGCTCGCCTCCTCTTCGCACCCCCAGCCCAGGGGTGTGGGGTGACTGGGGGGGTCCCAGGGGAGGCTGCGGTTACGCGTCTCCTGCTCCCGGATTCACTCAGGTTTCTGGGTAAGCGGGGAGGGGGAATTCACAATCCTAAAAGCTTCTCCGAAGGGCTCAGTCGCCCCCCCCCCCCCGAAATGAGCCGCTGTTTATAGGTGAACGGCTGGCTCTGGGGTGGGGTGCAGGGGCGGGTTATACAGGGACCCCTCAGCCGGCCCTGAGATGCAGCTGGCTCTGGGGTGGGGTGCGGGGGCGGGTTATACAGGGACCCCTCAGCCGGCCCTGAGATGCGGCTGGCTCTGGGTTGAGGTGCGGATGCTGGTTATACAAGGACCTCTTGTTCAGTACTGAGATGCGGCTGGCTCTGGGGTGGGCTGCGGGGGCGGGTTATACGGAGACCCCTCGGCCGGCCCTGAGATGCGGCTGGCTCTGGGGTGGGCTGCGGGGGTGGGTTATACAGGGACCCCTCAGCCGGCCCTGAGATGCGGCTGGCTCTGGGTTGAGGTGCGGATGCTGGTTATACAAGGACCTCTTGTTCAGTACTGAGATGCGGCTGGCTCTGGGGTGGGCTGTGGGGGTGGGTTATACGGAGACCCCTCGGCCGGCCCTGAGATGCGGCTGGCTCTGGGGTGAGGCGCTTAGGCTGGTTATACAAGGACCCCCTCAGCCAGCCCTGAGATGCGGCTGGCTCTGGGGTGGGCTGCGGGGGCGGGTTATACGGGGACCCGTCGGCCGGCCCTGAGATGCGGCTGGCTCTGGGGTGGGCTGCGGGGGCGGGTTATACGGAGACCCCTCGGCTGGCCCTGAGATGCGGCTGGCTCTGGAGTGGGCTGTGGGGGCGGGTTATACGGGGACCCCTCGGCCGGCCCTGAGATGCGGCTGGCTCTGGAGTGGGCTGTGGGGGCGGGTTATATGGGGACCCCTCGGCCGGCCCTGAGATGCGGCTGGCTCTGGGGTGGGCTGCGGGGGCGGGTTATACGGGGACCCCTCGGCCGGCCCTGAGATGCGGCTGGCTCTGGAGTGGGCTGTGGGGGCGGGTTATACGGGGACCCCTCGGCCGGCCCTGAGATGCGGCTGGCTCTGGGGTGGGCTGTGGGGGCGGGTTATAGGGAGACCCCTCGGCCGGCCCTGAGATGCGGCTGGCTCTGGGGTGGGCTTCGGGGGCGGGTTATACGGGGACCCCTCCGCTGGCCCTGAGATGCGGCTGGCTCTGGGGTGGGCTGTGGGGGCGGGTTATACGGGGACCCCTCCGCTGGCCCTGAGATGCGGCTGGCTCTGGGGTGGGCTGTGGGGGCGGGTTATACGGAGACCCCTCGGCTGGCTCTGAGATGCGGCTGGCTCTGGGGTGGGCTGTGGGGGCGGGTTATACGGGGACCCCTCGGCTGGCCCTGAGATGCGGCTGGCTCTGGGGTGGGCTAGATGGGCTGGTTTGCTGCGCGGTATGAACAGCTGGGGACAGAAAGCGAAGTGGGAATCTTGGCTCCGGTATTGTAGGAAGGTTCAGACCAGCCCTGACAGAGCCCCTGCGCCCCCCTGTCCCGGCACCCAGCCCCTAGCGCCCCGCTCGGTCGGATCCCCCAGCAGGGGGCAGCGCCGGGCTGAGTCTCGCACCCGGGCGGGAAACTGAGGCAGGGCGAGATCCAGCCCCCGCCGTTGCTCGATTCCTCCGTTCTCCCCACCCCGGGAGCGAGAAACTGGGTCAGGGCTGGGGCGGGGGAGACTTTGCCCCAGTGACTCAAAGGGAGCCAGGTTAAGGTGAAAACCCCTTTCCCTGGAGTGACATAACTCACTGCTTTCTGTTTCCAGAGCTGGTGAACCCAGGCATCCGGGCTCCCAGCCCCCCCCCCCCCCCCCGCACGCTCGCTCTAACCATGACGCCCCACTCCCCTCCCAGAGCCGGGGAGAGAACCCAGGAGTCCTGGCTCCCAGCCCCCCCACCCCCTCGGTCTAACCATGATACCCCCTGTGGGGGCTATGGATCAGGAGTGAGGGGCACTGGCAGAGCTGGGGGGGCAGGGCTGGGCTAGCAGGGGCTGCGGGTCGGGAGTGAGGGGCACCGGCAGAGTTGGGGGGGGCAGGGCTGGGCTGGCAGGGGGCTGCAGGTCGGGAGTGAGGGGCACCGGCAGAGCTGGGGGGGCAGAGGTGGGCTGGCAGGGGGCTGCAGGTCGGGAGTGAGGGGCACTGGCAGAGCTGGGGGGGGCAGGGCTGGGCTAGCAGGGGCTGCAGGTCGGGAGTGAGGGGCACCGGGAGAGCTGGGGGGGGGGGGCGCGCAGAGCTGGGCTGGCAGGGGGCTGCAGGTCGGGAGTGAGGGGCACCAGCAGAGTTATACACTGGCGCCATCTGCTGGCTCACGGCCCCATTGTCCCGAAGGGCGCGACTGGCCCCCTGGCGCCCCCTGGTGGCTCTGAGCAGAAAGGATCCCCCCAAACCATCCGTCTGCCCCATGGCCCCCTCCATCCCCAGCAGCTGGGCAGGGGCTGGCTGGGCCCGAGAGCTTCTGGGGCCTGGAGACGGGGGGTCCAGTGTCCCCCCAGCGCTGGCCCCGGGGCTCAGAGCTGGACGCCTGGCCGGGCAGGTGGGTCCGTGGGCGGCTGGGTCTTGGCTGTAGCCGGCTCCGCGTACAGCTCCGAGCGCAGGGACAGGGGCTCCAAGCCTGTCTCCGTCAGCCCCATCGCACTGGGTCTGCTTCTCATCACTCGGCCCCAGGCCAGGTCACCTGTGTTCACTCCCCTCACCCCGTCCTGGGCACCCCAGGGTGTCTCCAGCCATCCCGGACTGGCTCCCTATTCGCTGCCCCACGGTGCCACTCCTGAGCGGCTGGCAGGAGACCCCGGCCCACCCTCCGCTCCAGCTCCGGACGGACCCAAAGTTTCATGGCCAGGCCCCCTGTTTATATCGTGATTTTCCTTCAACGGGACCAATGAGTTTTGCCTTATGATGCTGTAATCAATGGTCGTTTGACGAGGGCTTGTGTTTTTGTAATTGTTTTTTATGTTTTATCTTGTTCTTTCATCCAGTCTCTCGGCGTTCCCCAGCCTGGTTCTGATCACAGCTCTCTTGTCCCCGTTGGCAGGTGCCTGTCCCATCCTTAGAGTCGTCAATCGGCCCTCCTCTGACATTGCACTAGGGGTGTGGGGCACCCTGGCGTCTGTCTCCGGTTCCTCCCTCGTGCATCCGGTTCAGCGCTGGGCTTCGCACGTATCTCGTACCCCGCACGTTCCTCATTCGCACACGACACAGAACCGATTGACACCGAGCATTTCGAACAGGAACATCAAGTCGCGATGCAGGAGAAAGACAATCACGGCATTCTTGTCCTTATTTTAAAATGCTAAACCTACAACAAAGGGGCGACCCCCAAAGGTCTGATACTGCCTTGAAATCAGCTCAGACACACAACGATACAAAATACCAACACGAAATCCTACTGCCACATGTCCCGTTCGACGCTTCAGGAACAATTCTTGAGTGGTTCATATTTTATACAACTAGCGAGCGGCTCCCAGGTTAGACCCAAGGGCAGATTCCCAACGTGTCTCCCCTCGCGGGGCATTTCCTCTGTCAGCACAACCCTGCCCACGGCCCAGCCCTCCCCAGCGACCCTACAATAACAACCCAGCCCGTCCACAGCCCAGCGCTCCCCAGCGACCCTACAATAACAACCCAGCCCGTCCACGGCCCAGCGCTCCCCAGCGACCCTACAATAACAACCCAGCCCGTCCACCGCCCAGCGCTCCCCAGAGACCCTACAATAACAACCCAGCCCGTCCACGGCCCAGCGCTCCCCAGAGACCCTACAATAACAACCCAGCCCGGCCATGGCCCAGCGCTCCCCAGCGACCCTACGATAACAACCCAGCCTGTCCACAGCCCAGCGCTCCCCAGAGACCCTACAATAACAACCCAGCCCGTCCACGGCCCAGCGCTCCCCAGAGACCCTACAATAACAACCCAGCCCGTCCACAGCCCAGCGCTCCCCAGAGACCCTACAATAACAACCCAGCCCGTCCACAGCCCAGCGCTCCCCAGCGACCCTACAATAACAACCCAGCCCGTCCACGGCCCAGCGCTCCCCAGAGACCCTACAATAACAACCCAGCCCGTCCACGGCCCAGCGCTCCCCAGCGACCCTACAATAACAACCCAGCCCGGCCACGGCCCAGCGCTCCCCAGAGACCCTACAATAACAACCCAGCCCGTCCACGGCCCAGCGCTCCCCAGCGACCCTACAATAACAACCCAGCCCGTCCACGGCCCAGCGCTCCCCAGAGACCCTACAATAACAACCCAGCCCGTCCACGGCCCAGCGCTCCCCAGCGACCCTACAATAACAACCCAGCCCGTCCACGGCCCAGCGCTCCCCAGAGACCCTACAATAACAACCCAGCCCGTCCACGGCCCAGCGCTCCCCAGAGACCCTACAATAACAACCCAGCCTGTCCACGGCCCAGCGCTCCCCAGAGACCCTACAATAACAACCCAGCCCGTCCACGGCCCAGCGCTCCCCAGCGACCCTACAATAACAACCCAGCCCGGCCACGGCCCAGCGCTCCCCAGAGACCCTACAATAACAAAGGTCTATGTCCACCCAGCCGAAGCAGGGTGATAGTTGCCCCTCCCCCAACACCCTCCCTCAGGTGACGGCCCCTCCCTCAACCCCATCAGGTGACAGTTGGCCCCTCCCCCAACTCCTCCCTCGGGTGACAGTTGGCCCCTCCCCTGTCACACTCTCAGTGGCCGTTGACACCTCGCGCCGCCGCCCCGCCCGTTTCCCGCCTTTTTCCTCGTGCAGCCCGTGCTGACTCTGCCCGGCAACTAGTGACGCTGACACACGGCGGCGCCTCCCATTGGCTGTCCCGCTGGAGGGGGCGTGGCTTAGGGAGCAGCCCGGGGCGGGGCACGAGGAGGCCGCTGGACACTGGCCACGAATCCGAGCCCAGCGCACCTGCCTGGTCTGCCTGGGAGTGACTCTGGCCCAGGGGCTCTGCCCGGGCGGGCAGGGCTGGTGCCATCGCCCCAGGGCGGCGCGAGGGGCTGGGCTGCAGGGGGGGATGTGGGGGGGCGGGGTCAGCGCTGGGCAGCAGAGAACTGGGCGGGGGCAGGAGGGGCGGGGAGGGGGCAGGGGGGGCAGCAGAGAACTGGGCGGGGGCGGGGGGGCAGCAGAGAACTGGGCGGGGGCAGGGAGGGGGCGGGGGGGCAGCAGAGAACTGGGCGGGGGCAGGGAGGGGGCGGGGGGGCAGCAGAGAACTGGGCGGGGGGGCAGCAGAGAACTGGGCGGGGGCAGGAGGGGCGGGGAGGGTAGCAGAGAACTGGGCGGGGGCAGGAGGGGCAGGGGGGCAGCAGAGAACTGGGCGGGGGCAGGAGGGGCAGGGGGGCAGCAGAGAACTGGGCGGGGGCAGGAGGGGCAGGGGGGCAGCAGAGAACTGGGCGGGGGCAGGAGGGGCAGGGGGGCAGCAGAGAACTGGGCGGGGGCAGGAGGGGCGGGGAGGGTAGCAGAGAACTGGGTGGGGGCGGGGGGGCAGCAGAGAACTGGGCGGGGGCAGGAGGGGCAGGGGGGCAGCAGAGAACTGGGCATGGGCAGGGAGGGGGCGGGGGGGCAGCAGAGAACTGGGCGGGGGCAGGAGGCGACACCCCCCCGGCAGTGGGGTGACCCCACGTCCCGTGTTCGCCGGGACCGTCCCTGTTTGAAGCGCGGGCGTCCAGAAGGAGCCTGTGCCCCATTTGCGGTGCGGAGGGGCGAGAGAGAGCGCAGGTGCCAGCCCCCCGCAGGGGGGAGGTGGGGTGGGGCCGGGGGGGGCGCAGTGTAGCTGCTGTTTGTCGACTAAAAGCTTCCACCCCACACCCCTGAGCAGCAGCGGCTTGGCCAGCAGGAGCACTGGTCACATGTCCTTCGGGGAGGGTGTTTTTAGTGCCAGTGGGGGCACACCCTGAGTCTGCCGGGGACAGGGCCGGGTTCTGATCTTACTGCCGGGGCTCCCGCTCCCGCGCTGCCTCTGCTCCCGGACTCCCTCTGCCCTGATTGGCTCGGGCCTGGCAGCTGTGGGCACAGAGCTGAGGAAACACAGACAAAGAGAGAAGTTGGCGGAGGGGGGTGCGGGCTGCGCAGGAACTTAAAACACTTTGGGATCCTGGGCCCCTCGTCCCGCTGCCCTGACGCCCGCCACAGCCCGGATCCCCCTTCCCCTGCCGGGATGCTGCTCCCTCTGCTGCTCCTCCCCTGGGCATGGGGGGTCCTGGCTGGTAAGTGGGGGACACCCCCCCTGCCGTTTTTGCTACCGGGGATGCGAAGGGATGGTGCAATACTAGGGCCAGGGTGGGGCAGTACCATGCTGGGCTAATGACCCTTGCTGGGGGAGTGGGACGGGGGAGGCAGGTTAGGGATCAGCAGGGAGATCCCGTAGTGCAGGATTGTTTACGGGACTGAGACTCATTCATCTTTCTCCCCACTCGCTTTGTCCTCCACTTGTTTCCTGCCCCCTGCCCCAGCCTCCCCTCCTGTCCCGCCAGCATCTGTCACCCTCCGGCTGCTCCACATCGACGTCTTCCACAACGCCAGCTCCACGGACATGGTGGGGAGGGCCCTGCTGGGTGACCTGGAGACCCACTCCATGGACTGCAGCACCTGCAACATCCGCTTCCTGCAGCCCTGGGCCCGGCAGGGCCTGACCCCGAAGCAGTGGGGGGACCTGGAGCTGATGATCCACCACTCCCAGTCCAGCTTCATCCTTAAAGTGAACACAATCGCTCAGCAGCAGGGAAAGGGCTGTGAGTATGGAGTGATCTGAGGGGATCCCTGACCCCACCCATGCAGGGTGCTGAGAACTGACACACTCACCACAGCGACTGAGTGTGTCACTGGGAGCAGGACAGCCGGTCCCTGGCCCTTTGGCTCACTGGAGCCGGCGTCCCCCAGAGGGGAAACACCCGAGTCCCATTCTCCAGCCAGCTCTGGGGCCAGATTGTAGCCTGAACGTCCTAGAGGGGAAAGGCCCCGAGTCCCACTCCCTGAGCCGAGCCTCGGGGTCTTTCCTGACATGTACCCTGACCCTTTGAATGCAGGTCATGTGGGGGGGGGGGGGGTCTGTATCTCAGGAACCCCGTGACCAGGGGAGCCCAAATTAACACCACAAACTCTCCCTCAGGCACTGATGTAACGCAGCGATTTCCCAGCCAATCTGACAATGCCTGTGAAAATCAGCTTTAAAGAGAATCTGCAACTTACCCTTAACTCCAGGCAGGGCCGCCCCACAATCCCGCCACATCCTCATTGCCCCTGACATTATGTCTCTGCTCCCCCCGTCTCTCTGTTTCTGCCCCCTCCTGGGACCTCCGGACGCCCGTCCTCGTCCCCTGCCCTTCCTCTTCCAGACCCCTTCGTTACCCAGGGCTCCCTCGGCTGCCAGCTCCACCCCAACGGCACCTCGAGGGGATTCTATGACGCCGGACTGAACGGCGAGGACCTCGTCAGCTTCGACGCGGACGCAGGCAAATGGGTCGCTCGGCGGGAGGACAAGCCGGCGCTCTACGCCCGGGACCTTCTCAACAAGGATAAGGGAGCAGCCAGCACGATTCAGTATCTCCTGGGAACGACGTGTGTCAATCTGATTGAGAGCTTTGTCCAGCATGGGAACGAGTCTCTGGAGAGGCAAGGTGAGGCTGGACACCACTCGCTGCCATGCAGCCACCTCTGGGGTGGGGTGTGTTTGCTTTTTCTACATGGATCCTGCACCCAATGCTCATAGGCAGCCATCTCAGGTTGGGCAGGAGGCTGCTTATACAAAGATCTGTTGCCTGGCAGTGAGATGGAGCCAACTCTGGAGTGAGGGATGGGGCCTATTTATGCAGGGATCCCTCACCTTGGACTGAGATGCAGCCCCCTCTGGGGTGGGGCAGTGGGCTGTTTATATAGGGACCGCTTGCCTGGTGTACAAATGCAGCTATATGTGGGGTGCAGCACAGTAGATATTTCACAGCCGCACTGCACAGCAGTTTAGGACAGGAAGTGAAGGGGGATTCCGTCACCACTGGTAACTGCAGGATCTGGCCGGGAGAGCGGGGCCAACGCCTGCCCCCGGGGGATGTTGCTGGGCTTGGCTAGTGAGTCCCTGAGGCTCAGGCTGAATCGTCCCCTCTCCCCCACCCCGTCTCTCTCCCCCCGTCTCAGAGCGGCCGGTCGCCGTGGTGTTTGCCCGAGCGCCTCCCCCAGCCGGGACCCCCGCGCCGTTCCTGCTGGTTTGCCGGGTCACCGGTTTCTACCCCCGGCCCGTCCGCGTGGCCTGGCTGCAGGACGGGGAGGAGGTGGCGCCGGGCTGGCGGCTGAACTCCAGCGGGATCCTGCCCAACGCGGACCTGACCTACCAGCTGCGCAGCTCCCTGGCCGCGGGGCCGGACGACGGGCACAGCTACGCCTGCCGGGTGGAGCACAGCAGCCTGGGGGGCCAGAGCCTGCTCATCCCCTGGGGTAGGTGCACTTCGCTGTGTGGGGGTGTGGTCATCGTCCCTGGGGCTTTTCCTGCACGTCCGGAGTGGGACGAGGGTGGGTCCAGGCAGTGGGATTGGGGTGGAGGAAGGCAGACGGGGGGGTGGAGATGGATCACAGGGAGCAGGATGGAGGAGCTGAGGGGAACGGGACAAGACTGGGATCGGGGGGCAGGGCTGGAGTGGGGGGAAGCTGAGGGGGTGGGAAGGTGGGGAGAGAAGGGTGGGACTGGGGGAGAAGCTGAGGGAACTGAGCTGGGGGGGGGGGGGCGAGGGCAGTGCGTCAGGGTGAAGGCTGCAGGGGGGACTGCGGGGGAGGCTTAGGGAACAGGGTGGGGGGCTGAAGGTACTGGGGTGGGGGGAGCAGGGGGGACTGTGGGGGAGGCTGATACAGGGTGGGGGGGCCAAGGGCAGTGGCTTGGGGTGGGAGGTAAGGGTGAGAATAGGGGGAGGCTGAGGGACCAGGGCCCATACTCCTGTCCCCATTCCCAGCATGGCCCCCCTGTTTTACAGAGCAGAGCAGGCGCTGGGGCCCCGGCCTGATCGTGGGCATCACCCTGGGGGTTCTGGCCGTAGCCGCCGTGGCCGTGGTGCTGTGGCGGAGCAGACGCAGGTGAGTCCTCTCCCTCTCTGGGGCGGGGAGGGGGGGGGGGGAGGGGGGAGGGGAGGTTACACCCCCAACCCATCTCCTCTGCTCTCACCTTCCAGGAGCCACCAGGACGTTGGAACAGGGGGGTCCAGGGCCTGAGGGCGGCACTGGCCCAGGCGTGGGAATCAGCCCCTCTCCTGGGACTTGGACCTCGGGGCTGGATCTGTGCCCGGCTCTAGGACTCGGGGCCCTGAGAGCCGGTCTGGATCAAAGCGTTGGGAGATCCTGGGGTGGGATTCTCCTCCCTCTGGGAGGTTCAGGGGGCGTTGGACACTTGGGGGCGCTGTGGGATCGCTGGAATCCAGCTCTCTTGTACGGTCTTATTACAAAGCTTATAATCTACTGTGTGTGGATCCTATTTGTATGAATGTGTCATTGTATCTGAAACTAGGAATATGAAATATCACGCTGAGGGGCTATTGTCGTTATGCAAAGTGTGGGCCATTAATGGGGGCTTGGAATCTTGATGGCTCCCGTTGACCAGGACAATTGGTGGTAACTGGCTCTGTTTATTTCCAAGCCTTCCTGTGTCCCTGTGTGCCAGCCAGTGGGGAATGAAATCTCCCAGGACATGTGACCACGTCACCTGGTGCTGGAATCCATCTGGAACCTGGGGCTTTGCCATTTAGGAGGGCTGGGGACCCAGAGACACAAAGGATTCCCGCCTTGTGCCAAAGCTATAAAAGGGGGTGAACAGAACAAAGGGGGGCCAGTCATGAGAAAGGCCCTGCTTTCCCCTGAGATGCCCGCTGGGATTAACAAGGGCTGTCCCGGGGGAAGGGACGGGCCCAGACTAGGGAGGAGTCTAGTCTGTGAAAGAAACTTACTGGAACCTCTCTGAGGGTGAGATTTCCCTGTATTCAGTTTCTTAATGTATTGGGCTCAGACTTGCGGGTTTTGTTTGATTTTGCTTGGTGACTTACTTGGTTCTGGCTGTTATTACTTGGAACCACTGAAATGCTACTATTTATACTTTTGTATATTAATTAACCCAGAGTAAGTGATTAATCCCTAGGGGAGCAAACAGCCAGGCATATCTCTCTATCTCTAGAGGGCGGACAATTTATGTGTTTACCCTGTCTAAGCTTTGCACAGAGTAACCCGGCGTTATTGGGGGTTGGATCCCATTGGGAGCTGGGGTCTGGGTGCTGGAGACGGGTGACTTCCTGAGTTGGTTTTGGTTAAACCCTGCAGGTTTGGGGGCGTGGCTCAGACCCGGGTCTGGGTTGCAGCCGGCTGGCGTGTCTGGCTCACCCAGGCAGGGATCTGGAGTCCCAGGCTGGCAGGGAAAACGGGCTCTGAGGTAAATTCAGCACGTCAGGTGACAGTCCCAAGGGGGTCTCTGTGACCGAACCCGTCACACTGAGGGCATGGGAACCAGGAGGGTCCTGGCAGGCCGTCCAGGCCGAGCAGGGGTGCCCAGGAAGCAAGCGGGTTGCCCGTGGTACATAGGCCCAGCTGCCCACAGGGAGCGCTGCCAACACTACGGCCCGCGGGGCGCCGGGGAGGCCGCTCCAAGTTGCTGGCTGTGCTGGGCTGAGGGCTCCAGGGGGCACGGCCCCTCCAGAGCTGGGTGTGAGGCCCCCGGGCTCCGGGGGTAGGTTCTGGGTTTTGTTCTGTGTCTGTGCAGCACCGAGCACGAGGGGGTCCTGGGTACGACCGGGGTCGTCGGCCCTGCGGTAACACAGCTACGAGAGTGGTCCTGGCTGGGGAGGGGGAGTGGGCTCCAGTGGGTTCGACTCCTGGGTTCTATGCTTAGCTCTGGGAGTGGAGTGGGGTCTAGTGTGCGCGCCTCAGTTTCCCCGCTGTGCTGCATTGTTCTCTGGGGGGGGAAAGGGCTGGTTACTCTTGGCCGAGGCCCAGCGAAGCAGGGTGGTTCATGCCCAGCTCTCTCGGCTTTGGGGCCCAGCTCCCCAGAGCAAAACCCAACACAGCAACGTTCGCCACCAACAAACGCCCCAGAGCGTGTCGACTTCCTGCCTCCCCGCAAGGGAGCGGCGCAGCAGCCCCTGGCCAAGAACACGGACTGAGGGGGGGCAGGTGGGGGGTTAGCTCCCCCGGGAACCAGAGACAAAGCGGGGGACAGGGGATAAGTAGGCCCAGAGCAGGTGCCAAGGGGTCCAGCCCCCCCAAAGGACTCTGCTGTACCCCATTTTTCTGTGCTGGCCTGAGGGCTTCCCATGCCCTGTGCCAGTCACCCCATAAACCCGCCTGGTTTGCCAAGGCTGCCTGGTGGGGGGGCCATCGCTCCCCTGGGGGGACACGTCTCTTGGGGGGTCCAGCCCAGGGGGGCTCGCGGAAGGAAGCTCAGTGTGGGGTGGGATGCGAGCGGCTTCCAGGTTTGACCCAAGGGCAGATTCCCAACGCGTCTCCCCTCCCCAGGGCATTTCCTGTGTCATCACAACCCTGCCCACGGCCCCAGCGCTCCCACAATAATAACCCAGCCCGTCCACGGCCCAGCGCTCCCCAGCGACCCTACAATAACAACCCAGCCCGTCCACGGCCCAGCGCTCCCCAGCGACCCTACAATAACAACCCAGCCCGTCCATTCCCCAGCGCTCCCCAGAGACCCTACAATAACAACCCACCCTCGTCACAGCCCAGCGCTCCCCAGCGACCCTACAATAACAACCCAGCCCGTCCACGGCCCAGCGCTCCCCAGCGACCCTACAATAACAACCCAGCCCGTCCACAGCCCAGCGCTCCCCAGCGACCCTACAATAACAACCCAGCCCGTCCACGGCCCAGCGCTCCCCAGCGACCCTACAATAACAACCCAGCCCGTCCACCGCCCAGCGCTCCCCAGCGACCCTACAATAACAACCCAGCCCGTCCACGGCCCAGCGCTCCCCAGAGACCCTACAATAACAACCCAGCCCGTCCACCGCCCAGCGCTCCCCAGCGACCCTACAATAACAACCCAGCCCGTCCACGGCCCAGCGCTCCCCAGAGACCCTACAATAACAACCCATCCTCGTCACAGCCCAGCGCTCCCCAGCGACCCTACAATAACAACCCAGCCCGTCCACGGCCCAGCGCTCCCCAGAGACCCTACAATAACAACCCAGCCCGTCCATGCCCCAGCGCTCCCCAGAGACCCTACAATAACAACCCAGCCCGTCCACGGCCCAGCGCTCCCCAGAGACCCTACAATAACAAAGGTCTATGTCCACCCAGCCGAAGCAGGGTGATAGTTGGCCCCTCCCCCAACACCCTCCCTCAGGTGACGGCCCCTCCCTCAACCCCATCAGGTGATAGTTGGCCCCTCCCCCAACACCCTCCCTCAGGTGACGGCCCCTCCCTCAACCCCATCAGGTGACAGTTGGCCCCTCCCCCAACTCCTCCCTCGGGTGACAGTTGGCCCCTCCCCTGTCACGCTCTCAGTGGCCGTTGACACCTCGCGCCGCCGCCCCGCCCGTTTCCCGCCTTTTTCCTCGTGCAGCCCGTGCTGACTCTGCCCGGCAACTAGTGACGCGGACACACGGCGGCACCTCCCATTGGCTGTCCCGCTGGAGGGGGCGTGGCTTAGGGAGCAGCCCGGGGCGGGGCACGAGGAGGCCGCTGGACACTGGCCACGAATCCGAGCCCAGCGCACCTGCCTGGTCTGCCTGGGAGTGACTCTGGCCCAGGGGCTCTGCCCGGGCGGGCAGGGCTGGTGCCATCGCCCCAGGGCGGCGCGAGGGGCTGGGCTGCAGGGGGGGATGTGGGGGGGCGGGGTCAGCGCTGGGCAGCAGAGAACTGGGCGGGGGCAGGAGGGGCGGGGAGGGGGCAGGGGGGGCAGCAGAGAACTGGGCGGGGGCGGGGGGGTAGCAGAGAACTGGGCGGGGGCAGGAGGGGCAGGGGGGCAGCAGAGAACTGGGCGGGGGCAGGGAGGGGGCGGGGGGGCAGCAGAGAACTGGGCGGGGGCAGGAGGGGCAGGGGGGGCAGCAGAGAACTGGGCGGGGGCAGGAGGGGCAGGGGGGCAGCAGAGAACTGGGCGGGGGCAGGAGGGGCAGGGGGGCAGCAGAGAACTGGGCATGGGCAGGGAGGGGGCGGGGGGGCAGCAGAGAACTGGGCGGGGGCAGGAGGCGACACCCCCCCGGCAGTGGGGTGACCCCACGTCCCGTGTTCGCCGGGACCGTCCCTGTTTGAAGCGCGGGCGTCCAGAAGGAGCCTGTGCCCCATTTGCGGTGCGGAGGGGCGAGAGAGAGCGCAGGTGCCAGCCCCCCGCAGGGGGGAGGTGGGGTGGGGCCGGGGGGGGCGCAGTGTAGCTGCTGTTTGTCGACTAAAAGCTTCCACCCCACACCCCTGAGCAGCAGCGGCTTGGCCAGCAGGAGCACTGGTCACATGTCCTTCGGGGAGGGTGTTTTTAGTGCCAGTGGGGGCACACCCTGAGTCTGCCGGGGACAGGGCCGGGTTCTGATCTTACTGCCGGGGCTCCCGCTCCCGCGCTGCCTCTGCTCCCGGACTCCCTCTGCCCTGATTGGCTCGGGCCTGGCAGCTGTGGGCACAGAGCTGAGGAAACACAGACAAAGAGAGAAGTTGGCGGAGGGGGGTGCGGGCTGCGCAGGAACTTAAAACACTTTGGGATCCTGGGCCCCTCGTCCCGCTGCCCTGACGCCCGCCACAGCCCGGATCCCCCTTCCCCTGCCGGGATGCTGCTCCCTCTGCTGCTCCTCCCCTGGGCATGGGGGGTCCTGGCTGGTAAGTGGGGGACACCCCCCCTGCCGTGTTTGCTACCGGGGATGCGAAGGGATGGTGCAATACTAGGGCCAGGGTGGGGCAGTACCATGCTGGGCTAATGACCCTTGCTGGGGGAGTGGGACGGGGGAGGCAGGTTAGGGATCAGCAGGGAGATCCCGTAGTGCAGGATTGTTTACGGGACTGAGACTCATTCATCTTTCTCCCCACTCGCTTTGTCCTCCACTTGTTTCCTGCCCCCTGCCCCAGCCTCCCCTCCTGTCCCGCCAGCATCTGTCACCCTCCGGCTGCTCCACATCGACGTCTTCCACAACGCCAGCTCCACGGACATGGTGGGGAGGGCCCTGCTGGGTGACCTGGAGACCCACTCCATGGACTGCAGCACCTGCAACATCCGCTTCCTGCAGCCCTGGGCCCGGCAGGGCCTGACCCCGAAGCAGTGGGGGGACCTGGAGCTGATGATCCACCACTCCCAGTCCAGCTTCATCCTTAAAGTGAACACAATCGCTCAGCAGCAGGGAAAGGGCTGTGAGTATGGAGTGATCTGAGGGGATCCCTGACCCCACCCATGCAGGGTGCTGAGAACTGACACACTCACCACAGCGACTGAGTGTGTCACTGGGAGCAGGACAGCCGGTCCCTGGCCCTTTGGCTCACTGGAGCCGGCGTCCCCCAGAGGGGAAACACCCGAGTCCCATTCTCCAGCCAGCTCTGGGGCCAGATTGTAGCCTGAACGTCCTAGAGGGGAAAGGCCCCGAGTCCCACTCCCTGAGCCGAGCCTCGGGGTCTTTCCTGACATGTACCCTGACCCTTTGAATGCAGGTCATGTGGGGGGGGGGGGGGTCTGTATCTCAGGAACCCCGTGACCAGGGGAGCCCAAATTAACACCACAAACTCTCCCTCAGGCACTGATGTAACGCAGCGATTTCCCAGCCAATCTGACAATGCCTGTGAAAATCAGCTTTAAAGAGAATCTGCAACTTACCCTTAACTCCAGGCAGGGCCGCCCCACAATCCCGCCACATCCTCATTGCCCCTGACATTATGTCTCTGCTCCCCCCGTCTCTCTGTTTCTGCCCCCTCCTGGGACCTCCGGACGCCCGTCCTCGTCCCCTGCCCTTCCTCTTCCAGACCCCTTCGTTACCCAGGGCTCCCTCGGCTGCCAGCTCCACCCCAACGGCACCTCGAGGGGATTCTATGACGCCGGACTGAACGGCGAGGACCTCGTCAGCTTCGACGCGGACGCAGGCAAATGGGTCGCTCGGCGGGAGGACAAGCCGGCGCTCTACGCCCGGGACCTTCTCAACAAGGATAAGGGAGCAGCCAGCACGATTCAGTATCTCCTGGGAACGACGTGTGTCAATCTGATTGAGAGCTTTGTCCAGCATGGGAACGAGTCTCTGGAGAGGCAAGGTGAGGCTGGACACCACTCGCTGCCATGCAGCCACCTCTGGGGTGGGGTGTGTTTGCTTTTTCTACATGGATCCTGCACCCAATGCTCATAGGCAGCCATCTCAGGTTGGGCAGGAGGCTGCTTATACAAAGATCTGTTGCCTGGCAGTGAGATGGAGCCAACTCTGGAGTGAGGGATGGGGCCTATTTATGCAGGGATCCCTCACCTTGGACTGAGATGCAGCCCCCTCTGGGGTGGGGCAGTGGGCTGTTTATATAGGGACCGCTTGCCTGGTGTACAAATGCAGCTATATGTGGGGTGCAGCACAGTAGATATTTCACAGCCGCACTGCACAGCAGTTTAGGACAGGAAGTGAAGGGGGATTCCGTCACCACTGGTAACTGCAGGATCTGGCCGGGAGAGCGGGGCCAACGCCTGCCCCCGGGGGATGTTGCTGGGCTTGGCTAGTGAGTCCCTGAGGCTCAGGCTGAATCGTCCCCTCTCCCCCACCCCGTCTCTCTCCCCCCGTCTCAGAGCGGCCGGTCGCCGTGGTGTTTGCCCGAGCGCCTCCCCCAGCCGGGACCCCCGCGCCGTTCCTGCTGGTTTGCCGGGTCACCGGTTTCTACCCCCGGCCCGTCCGCGTGGCCTGGCTGCAGGACGGGGAGGAGGTGGCGCCGGGCTGGCGGCTGAACTCCAGCGGGATCCTGCCCAACGCGGACCTGACCTACCAGCTGCGCAGCTCCCTGGCCGCGGGGCCGGACGACGGGCACAGCTACGCCTGCCGGGTGGAGCACAGCAGCCTGGGGGGCCAGAGCCTGCTCATCCCCTGGGGTAGGTGCACTTCGCTGTGTGGGGGTGTGGTCATCGTCCCTGGGGCTTTTCCTGCACGTCCGGAGTGGGACGAGGGTGGGTCCAGGCAGTGGGATTGGGGTGGAGGAAGGCAGACGGGGGGGTGGAGATGGATCACAGGGAGCAGGATGGAGGAGCTGAGGGGAACGGGACAAGACTGGGATCGGGGGGCAGGGCTGGAGTGGGGGGAAGCTGAGGGGGTGGGAAGGTGGGGAGAGAAGGGTGGGACTGGGGGAGAAGCTGAGGGAACTGAGCTGGGGGGGGGGGCGAGGGCAGTGCGTCAGGGTGAAGGCTGCAGGGGGGACTGCGGGGGAGGCTTAGGGAACAGGGTGGGGGGCTGAAGGTACTGGGGTGGGGGGAGCAGGGGGGACTGTGGGGGAGGCTGATACAGGGTGGGGGGGCCAAGGGCAGTGGCTTGGGGTGGGAGGTAAGGGTGAGAATAGGGGGAGGCTGAGGGACCAGGGCCCATACTCCTGTCCCCATTCCCAGCATGGCCCCCCTGTTTTACAGAGCAGAGCAGGCGCTGGGGCCCCGGCCTGATCGTGGGCATCACCCTGGGGGTTCTGGCCGTAGCCGCCGTGGCCGTGGTGCTGTGGCGGAGCAGACGCAGGTGAGTCCTCTCCCTCTCTGGGGCGGGGAGGTGGGGGGGAGGGGGGAGGGGAGGTTACACCCCCAACCCATCTCCTCTGCTCTCACCTTCCAGGAGCCACCAGGACGTTGGAACAGGGGGGTCCAGGGCCTGAGGGCGGCACTGGCCCAGGCGTGGGAATCAGCCCCTCTCCTGGGACTTGGACCTCGGGGCTGGATCTGTGCCCGGCTCTAGGACTCGGGGCCCTGAGAGCCGGTCTGGATCAAAGCGTTGGGAGATCCTGGGGTGGGATTCTCCTCCCTCTGGGAGGTTCAGGGGGCGTTGGACACTTGGGGGCGCTGTGGGATCGCTGGAATCCAGCTCTCTTGTACGGTCTTATTACAAAGCTTATAATCTACTGTGTGTGGATCCTATTTGTATGAATGTGTCATTGTATCTGAAACTAGGAATATGAAATATCACGCTGAGGGGCTATTGTCGTTATGCAAAGTGTGGGCCATTAATGGGGGCTTGGAATCTTGATGGCTCCCGTTGACCAGGACAATTGGTGGTAACTGGCTCTGTTTATTTCCAAGCCTTCCTGTGTCCCTGTGTGCCAGCCAGTGGGGAATGAAATCTCCCAGGACATGTGACCACGTCACCTGGTGCTGGAATCCATCTGGAACCTGGGGCTTTGCCATTTAGGAGGGCTGGGGACCCAGAGACACAAAGGATTCCCGCCTTGTGCCAAAGCTATAAAAGGGGGTGAACAGAACAAAGGGGGGCCAGTCATGAGAAAGGCCCTGCTTTCCCCTGAGATGCCCGCTGGGATTAACAAGGGCTGTCCCGGGGGAAGGGACGGGCCCAGACTAGGGAGGAGTCTAGTCTGTGAAAGAAACTTACTGGAACCTCTCTGAGGGTGAGATTTCCCTGTATTCAGTTTCTTAATGTATTGGGCTCAGACTTGCGGGTTTTGTTTGATTTTGCTTGGTGACTTACTTGGTTCTGGCTGTTATTACTTGGAACCACTGAAATGCTACTATTTATACTTTTGTATATTAATTAACCCAGAGTAAGTGATTAATCCCTAGGGGAGCAAACAGCCAGGCATATCTCTCTATCTCTAGAGGGCGGACAATTTATGTGTTTACCCTGTCTAAGCTTTGCACAGAGTAACCCGGCGTTATTGGGGGTTGGATCCCATTGGGAGCTGGGGTCTGGGTGCTGGAGACGGGTGACTTCCTGAGTTGGTTTTGGTTAAACCCTGCAGGTTTGGGGGCGTGGCTCAGACCCGGGTCTGGGTTGCAGCCGGCTGGCGTGTCTGGCTCACCCAGGCAGGGATCTGGAGTCCCAGGCTGGCAGGGAAAACGGGCTCTGAGGTAAATTCAGCACGTCAGGTGACAGTCCCAAGGGGGTCTCTGTGACCGAACCCGTCACACTGAGGGCATGGGAACCAGGAGGGTCCTGGCAGGCCGTCCAGGCCGAGCAGGGGTGCCCAGGAAGCAAGCGGGTTGCCCGTGGTACATAGGCCCAGCTGCCCACAGGGAGCGCTGCCAACACTACGGCCCGCGGGGCGCCGGGGAGGCCGCTCCAAGTTGCTGGCTGTGCTGGGCTGAGGGCTCCAGGGGGCACGGCCCCTCCAGAGCTGGGTGTGAGGCCCCCGGGCTCCGGGGGTAGGTTCTGGGTTTTGTTCTGTGTCTGTGCAGCACCGAGCACGAGGGGGTCCTGGGTACGACCGGGGTCGTCGGCCCTGCGGTAACACAGCTACGAGAGTGGTCCTGGCTGGGGAGGGGGAGTGGGCTCCAGTGGGTTCGACTCCTGGGTTCTATGCTTAGCTCTGGGAGTGGAGTGGGGTCTAGTGTGCGCGCCTCAGTTTCCCCGCTGTGCTGCATTGTTCTCTGGGGGGGGAAAGGGCTGGTTACTCTTGGCCGAGGCCCAGCGAAGCAGGGTGGTTCATGCCCAGCTCTCTCGGCTTTGGGGCCCAGCTCCCCAGAGCAAAACCCAACACAGCAACGTTCGCCACCAACAAACGCCCCAGAGCGTGTCGACTTCCTGCCTCCCCGCAAGGGAGCGGCGCAGCAGCCCCTGGCCAAGAACACGGACTGAGGGGGGGCAGGTGGGGGGTTAGCTCCCCCGGGAACCAGAGACAAAGCGGGGGACAGGGGATAAGTAGGCCCAGAGCAGGTGCCAAGGGGTCCAGCCCCCCCAAAGGACTCTGCTGTACCCCATTTTTCTGTGCTGGCCTGAGGGCTTCCCATGCCCTGTGCCAGTCACCCCATAAACCCGCCTGGTTTGCCAAGGCTGCCTGGTGGGGGGGCCATCGCTCCCCTGGGGGGACACGTCTCTTGGGGGGTCCAGCCCAGGGGGGCTCGCGGAAGGAAGCTCAGTGTGGGGTGGGATGCGAGCGGCTTCCAGGTTTGACCCAAGGGCAGATTCCCAACGCGTCTCCCCTCCCCAGGGCATTTCCTGTGTCATCACAACCCTGCCCACGGCCCCAGCGCTCCCACAATAATAACCCAGCCCGTCCACGGCCCAGCGCTCCCCAGCGACCCTACAATAACAACCCAGCCCGTCCACGGCCCAGCGCTCCCCAGCGACCCTACAATAACAACCCAGCCCGTCCATTCCCCAGCGCTCCCCAGAGACCCTACAATAACAACCCACCCTCGTCACAGCCCAGCGCTCCCCAGCGACCCTACAATAACAACCCAGCCCGTCCACGGCCCAGCGCTCCCCAGCGACCCTACAATAACAACCCAGCCCGTCCACAGCCCAGCGCTCCCCAGCGACCCTACAATAACAACCCAGCCCGTCCACGGCCCAGCGCTCCCCAGCGACCCTACAATAACAACCCAGCCCGTCCACCGCCCAGCGCTCCCCAGCGACCCTACAATAACAACCCAGCCCGTCCACGGCCCAGCGCTCCCCAGAGACCCTACAATAACAACCCAGCCCGTCCACCGCCCAGCGCTCCCCAGCGACCCTACAATAACAACCCAGCCCGTCCACGGCCCAGCGCTCCCCAGAGACCCTACAATAACAACCCATCCTCGTCACAGCCCAGCGCTCCCCAGCGACCCTACAATAACAACCCAGCCCGTCCACGGCCCAGCGCTCCCCAGAGACCCTACAATAACAACCCAGCCCGTCCATGCCCCAGCGCTCCCCAGAGACCCTACAATAACAACCCAGCCCGTCCACGGCCCAGCGCTCCCCAGAGACCCTACAATAACAAAGGTCTATGTCCACCCAGCCGAAGCAGGGTGATAGTTGGCCCCTCCCCCAACACCCTCCCTCAGGTGACGGCCCCTCCCTCAACCCCATCAGGTGATAGTTGGCCCCTCCCCCAACACCCTCCCTCAGGTGACGGCCCCTCCCTCAACCCCATCAGGTGACAGTTGGCCCCTCCCCCAACTCCTCCCTCGGGTGACAGTTGGCCCCTCCCCTGTCACGCTCTCAGTGGCCGTTGACACCTCGCGCCGCCGCCCCGCCCGTTTCCCGCCTTTTTCCTCGTGCAGCCCGTGCTGACTCTGCCCGGCAACTAGTGACGCTGACACACGGCGGCACCTCCCATTGGCTGTCCCGCTGGAGGGGGCGTGGCTTAGGGAGCAGCCCGGGGCGGGGCACGAGGAGGCCGCTGGACACTGGCCACGAATCCGAGCCCAGCGCACCTGCCTGGTCTGCCTGGGAGTGACTCTGGCCCAGGGGCTCTGCCCGGGCGGGCAGGGCTGGTGCCATCGCCCCAGGGCGGCGCGAGGGGCTGGGCTGCAGCGGGGGACGATGCGAGGGCAGGAGGAGGCAGCGGGGGCGGGGCAATGGCAGGAGGGGGCGGGACGGGGACAGGAATGTGCGTGGGCAGGGTGGGGTGGGGCAGGGCAGGAGGGGGCGGGGCGAGGACAACAGGGGGCGGGGTCAGGAGGCGACCCTCCCCCCTGGCAGTGGGGTGACCCCATGTTCGCCGGGACCGTCCCTTTTTGAAGCCCTGGCCCGGGCGTCCACAAGGACCCTTTGTCCCATTTGCAGTGCAGAGCGGGCGAGAGAGAGCGCAGGTGCCAGCCCCCGCAGTGGGGCGGCAGTGGGGGGTCGGCGCGCAGTGTAGCTGCTGTTTGTCGACAGACTCCCCTCCCCCCGCCCCCCCGGCTCTGCCGGCGGGAGCGCTGGTCACACCGGCGCTTTTCCTCGGTAAAACTCATGTCCTTGGGGCGGGTCTTAGCGCCAGTGGGGCGCACCCTGAGTCTGCCGGGGATCCCCCTCCCGCGCCGCCACCGCTCCCCGACTCCCTCTGCCCTGCTTGGCTCAGGGCCGGCCACAGGGCCGTCCTCACCCCTACGCAAACTCAGCCGCTGTGTAGGGCACCAGGAAATTTGGGGCACCAATTCGCCCCAGTTTTCCTGCTGCCCTACGCAGCTGCTCCAGCGACCACCCCGACCCCCCAGCCGGCTCAGCTGGCCTCCGCCCCCGCCCCGCCCCTGCTCCGCCTCTCTCCGCCCCAGCCCCGCCCCCACTCCGCCTCTTCCCACCCCTGCCCCGCCCCCACTCCGCCCTTCCCCCGAGCCATGTCCCGGGGGACTGCAGCAGGGGTCGGGCACGCCCTGCACTCACGAGGCGGCAGGAAGTGCAGCTACCCGGCCCCAACCCGCTCTGCCAGCTGGTCCTGGGGGCTGGTTTCCCCCCTGCCCCCCAAGCCTGCTCCTGCCCCCCACAGACCTTGGGCACAGCCCCTGCCCCCCCTCGGAGCCCTGGAGCCAGCCCCCCGCGGAGGGCACCACAATATCTAGGGACGGCCCTGGCTGGCAGCTGAGGAAACACAGACAAAGAGAGAAGTTGGCGAAGGGGGGTGCGGGCTGCGGAGGAAGTGAAAGCACATGGGGATCCTGGGCCCCTCGAGCCACTTCCCTGACCCCCGCCACAGCCCGGATCCCCCTTCCCCTGCCAGGATGCTGCTCCCTCTGCTGCTCCTTCCCTGGGCATGGGGGGCTCTGGCCGGTAAGTGGGGACCCCCCCTGCCGTTTTTGCTACCGGGGTTGTGGGGGGTGGTGGTGTAATACTAGGGCCAGGGTGGGGAAGTACCACGATACCCTTGCTGGGGGAGTGGGACGGGAGAGGCAGGTTAGGGATCAGCAGGGAGACCCAGTAGTGCAGGATTGTTTATGGGACTGAAAAGCAGGCTACCTGAAGCCACTTTTTTCATGTAGCCCCATTGGTATAAGTGTTTCAATAACATGTAAGTATGCAGAAACAACCCAGGGCTAAGAATACAGAAAACCTGTTTATAAAAGTAATGTATAGTGATAAAAAAAGTTTCCCCCTAGGTTTTAGGCTAGCACTGGCCATTTTTTAAGTAAGGACAGTTTGAAACAGCAAAAACAGCCTCAGCAAGCCAGTGGCTCAGAGATAAGAAGGCTGCTTCTTTGCCTGCTTTTTAACAAATACAAGTGAAAGTTATATGAAGTTTTGTAAAGGAATAAACACTTTAAAAGACAAGCCAATATGAAGACAGAGCCCTTTATTTAACATTTTTACATGCATGTTTCAGTTAAAAAAAAAGAGCATGCCGAAAACACCCCAGAGTGAAAACCACAGAACCTTAGTAACCACTAGTTTTTATTTCCCTTATTCTGTAATCCAGTGGATCAGAGAGAAGTTTATTCCCCCCCACACACACACACACACTTTTTAACAAATCCATGTGAAAGTTATAGTAAGCTTTTATTCTTCTAGGGCTTTTAGATTTAAGTCTGAATGTTTCTGTTGCATTATCAGAATGTCTTTGTTTTTAAATGTTTGCAACCCGTGTGCTGAGACACAGGTACAAGCTTCTGTGTTCGTTTTGGGTCCATAAATGTTATTAAAATAATACATCACAGGCTGGAGCTGGAGCTTTCTCTACATTTTAAAAACAGATAAGACTAATTAGGCTAGCCAGTGCTCCATGCACTATAGTTTGCTTTAGCAAGACTCTAGGGGTCGCCCCTTCAGTTTGTTTGGTTTTTTTACAGCCTTCTTTCCTAACTTTTTAAACGCTGTTAAAGTTTTTTAAAATGGTGAGATTGCATTGAAAGATACTTTATGAACGTTATAACAAGTATTTTATTCCATTTATTCCATTTTGTAAAAGACCAAAACCACCGCTTTGTCACTGCATGAAGCTTAGAGATCGCCTCTCTGAAGAATACCGTTACCCCTTGGCTTTCCCCCCGTACTTTTAACACTTGCTAAACATGCAGTGTTTCATTATATGAAGGTTTTTAACATTTAACATGAAAATACAGAATTGACTGAGATGTAACATAACGTGCCCTTTTTAAAGGATATTCTGTATGCAGTGAGGCCTATTTGAAGCATTATTTTTTGTAAAGTTTATTATGAAGCAGTATTGACTGGGCTGCAACAAAACAAGGCCCCTCTTGAGGGATATTTTGTGGAAGTTTAGTGAACTAAAAAGGCTTAAGACTCTAGCCTGTCCTTTTAAAAATAGTGTTAACGTACCAAAACAACAACTGGGTGTAAATATGAAACCTGGCAATTGAGGGGAGTTTACATAGGTGTTTTCATACAAAAACACGATTGCTTTTTAAAGTTTGGATTTATACAAAAAACACAAGAAAAAATAGCGTATGTAAAAAAAGGTAGCTGGTTTTTACCAGAGATATGGAGCCTTCCTCACCCCCGCTCTACACACACACACACACACTCCCCCCCCCCTTTTTTTTTCTTCTTCTTTAATGTTTTTTTAAATCTAAACCAAGGACAAACAAATTTTTCAAAAAGCCAGAGCCACACAGATCAGGCCACGGGGGTAAGAAAGCAGTCCTGGGTTTTAGGGGCATGTTGATCACTCTCTTAGTGAAACGGTTTTGCAGGCAGCCCTTTCTGTGTTAGTTGTTATGCTTTAGCATGGGCAAGCGTTTGTCATTTGGAAGCACTTTTTCACTTTATGAGGTATTATCTCCCCCATTCTACGGCTCATCGGGAATATTAACAAACACAAACTTAAAGATACTTTGTAGCAATGTTTGCAAAGCAACAATTACAATGTTGTTGATTGTTATCTTGTCTAAGCCCCTAGAGAATATATTTGTGTAAAACACTTTGATGCAAACTGTAACCCTAGATGATGTACAGCGTTAAATAATACGAAACAGTAGACGAGAGACGTGAGACACTGTTGAAATCAGAGGGGCTATGATTAAGTCCTAATGCAGAGGGTCTGGGGTGGAAAATGAAAAGGTCCAGCCGAAGCGGAAGATGGCATGATTTAAGAGGGGTTCATAGGGAGCCTATAACCTCATGCCCAAGCGCCAGGGCTGGGTGAGGTGGGTGGGCCTTTGTTAGAGGAACAGGCCGCTCGGATGCCTCTTCTTGTTGTTGACAAACTGTAACCTGACTGCACGTATACCACGGGGGCAACCTACTGCCCTTCTGACAAACCCCCACCCCCTCGAACGCCATAAAAACACGCTCCACACAGTTATTTTCAGCTGACTTTCCCTGTTTTGCTCCCACAACACGCTCTACGTGTGAGTGTTTTTTGGTAGCAGGTTTTGTAATTTGCTGAACGAAGAAGACGTTCAACATTCCGCGTTAAACATTCATCTGTCGGTTTGATGATTTTATCGAAAACGCTATTTGGGTCCTCGGCCTCTGTCACTTTGTCCACCAATGCTCCCCTAGAGCTAAAGGTTCCCGGGTTACACAGAGGCCCTGCAGCGCGTATCCCAACGTGGTGGTGATATCTAACACGCTCTCCAGACACAAACGACCGCTCATTTCTTTAATTTTACAGTTCACATCGTTTCAAGACCAGGCCACGCAGGCGTGATGCCTCTGACCGGGGGCATCGATGTTGTTTCTCTCCGGCAGTGCTTGATGCGTGCAATTAGGCAAGCGGCTGTCGGTGTAGCTCAGGGATCTCAAACTCAAATGACCACGAGGGCCACATGAGGATTAGTACATTGGCCCGAGGGCCGCGTTAGTGACACCTACCCCCCCTTGGCCCCGCCCCCATGCCACCCCTTCCATGAGGCCCCGCCCCTTCCCCTAAATCCCCACCCCAACTCTGCCCCCTCCTTGCCCCCAGGGGGAGCAGGAGGGGTGTGGTGGGGGCTCAGGGAAGGGAGTTGGGGTGTGGGGTGCAGGAGAGGTGCGGCAGGGGGTCAGGGTGCAGGGTACGGCAGGGGACTCAGGGTAGGGGGTCGGGGTGCAGGAGGGGGCTCAGGGCAGGGAGGTTGGGGTACAGGAGGCGGCTCAGGGCAGGGGGTCGGGGTACAGGAGGGGGCTCAGGGCAGGGGGTTGGGGTGCAGGAGGGGTGCAGGGTGCAGCAGGGTCTCAGGGCAGGGGGTCAGGGTAGGGGGGGCTCAGGGCAGGGGGTTGGGGTGCAGGGTGTGGCAGGGGGCTCAGGGTGCAGGAGGGGTGCAGGGTGCAGCAGGGTCTCAGGGCAGGGGGGTCGGAGTGCAGGAGGGGGCTCAGGGCAGGGGGTTGGGGTACAGGGGGGGCTCAGGGTAGGGGGTTGGGGTGCAGGGTGTGGCAGGGGGCTCAGGGTGCAGGAGGGGGCTCAGGGCAGGGGGTTGGGGTGCAGGGTGTGGCAGGGGGCTCAGGGTGCAGGAGGGGTGCAGGGTGCAGCAGGGTCTCAGGGCAGGGGGGTCGGGGTGCAGGAGGGGGCTCAGGGCAGGGGGTCGGGGTACAGGGGGGGCTCAGGGCAGGGGGTTGGGATGCAGGGTGTGGCAGGGGGCTCAGGGTGCAGGAGGGGGCTCAGGGCAGGGGGTCGGGGTACGGGGGGGCTCAGGGCAGGGGGTTGGGGTGCAGGGTGTGGCAGGGGGCTCAGGGTGCAGGAGGGGGCTCAGGGCAGGGGGTTGGGGTGCAGGGGGGGCTCAGGGCAGGGGGTTGGGGTGCAGGGTGTGGCAGGGGGCTCAGGGTGCAGCAGGGTCTCAGGGCAGGGGGGTCGGGGTGCAGGAGGGGGCTCAGGGCAGGGGGTTGGGGTACGGGGGGGCTCAGGGCAGGGGGTTGGGGTGCAGGGTGTGGCAGGGGGCTCAGGGTGCAGGAGGGGTGCAGGGTGCAGCAGGGTCTCAGGGCAGGGGGGTCGGGGTGCAGGAGGGGGCTCAGGGCAGGGGGTTGGGGTACAGGGGGGCTCAGGGCAGGGGGTCAGGGTAGGGGGGGCTCAGGGCAGGGGGTTGGGGTGCAGGGTGTGGCAGGGGGCTCAGGGTGCAGGAGGGGTGCAGGGTGCAGCAGGGTCTCAGGGCAGGGGGGTCGGAGTGCAGGAGGGGGCTCAGGGCAGGGGGTTGGGGTACAGGGGGGGCTCAGGGCAGGGGGTTGGGGTGCAGGGTGTGGCAGGGGGCTCAGGGTGCAGGAGGGGGCTCAGGGCAGGGGGTTGGGGTGCAGGGTG
Source organism: Macrochelys suwanniensis (assembly GCA_033296515.1). Taxonomy (NCBI): domain Eukaryota; kingdom Metazoa; phylum Chordata; order Testudines; family Chelydridae; genus Macrochelys; species Macrochelys suwanniensis. Next base: position 1,164,794 of record CM065788.1, on the reverse strand, counting down.
TGGCAGGGGGCTCAGGGTGCAGGAGGGGTGCAGGGTGCAGCAGGGTCTCAGGGCAGGGGGGTCGGGGTGCAGGAGGGGGCTCAGGGCAGGGGGTCGGGGTACAGGGGGGGCTCAGGGCAGGGGGTTGGGATGCAGGGTGTGGCAGGGGGCTCAGGGTGCAGGAGGGGGCTCAGGGCAGGGGGTCGGGGTACGGGGGGGCTCAGGGCAGGGGGTTGGGGTGCAGGGTGTGGCAGGGGGCTCAGGGTGCAGGAGGGGGCTCAGGGCAGGGGGTTGGGGTGCAGGGGGGGCTCAGGGCAGGGGGTTGGGGTGCAGGGTGTGGCAGGGGGCTCAGGGTGCAGCAGGGTCTCAGGGCAGGGGGGTCGGGGTGCAGGAGGGGGCTCAGGGCAGGGGGTTGGGGTACGGGGGGCTCAGGGCAGGGGGTTGGGGTGCAGGGTGTGGCAGGGGGCTCAGGGTGCAGGAGGGGTGCAGGGTGCAGCAGGGTCTCAGGGCAGGGGGGTCGGGGTGCAGGAGGGGGCTCAGGGCAGGGGGTTGGGGTACAGGGGGGCTCAGGGCAGGGGGAAGGGGTGCAGGGTGTGGCAGGGGGCTCAGGGTGCAGAAGGGGTGCAGGGTGCAGCAGGGTCTCAGGGCAGGGGGGTCGGGGTGCAGGAGGGGGCTCAGGGCAGGGGGTTGGGGTGCAGGGTGTGGCAGGGGGCTCAGGGTGCAGCAGGGTCTCAGGGCAGGGGGGTCGGGGTGCAGGAGGGGGCTCAGGGCAGGGGGTTGGGGTACGGGGGGGCTCAGGGCAGGGGGTTGGGGTGCAGGGTGTGGCAGGGGGCTCAGGGTGCAGGAGGGGGCTCAGGGCAGGGGGTTGGGGTGCAGGGTGTGGCAGGGGGCTCAGGGTGCAGGAGGGGTGCAGGGTGCAGCAGGGTCTCAGGGCAGGGGGGTCGGGGTGCAGGAGGGGGCTCAGGGCAGGGGGTCGGGGTACAGGGGGGGCTCAGGGCAGGGGGTTGGGATGCAGGGTGTGGCAGGGGGCTCAGGGTGCAGGAGGGGGCTCAGGGCAGGGGGTCGGGGTACGGGGGGGCTCAGGGCAGGGGGTTGGGGTGCAGGGTGTGGCAGGGGGCTCAGGGTGCAGGAGGGGGCTCAGGGCAGGGGGTTGGGGTGCAGGGGGGGCTCAGGGCAGGGGGTTGGGGTGCAGGGTGTGGCAGGGGGCTCAGGGTGCAGCAGGGTCTCAGGGCAGGGGGGTCGGGGTGCAGGAGGGGGCTCAGGGCAGGGGGTTGGGGTACGGGGGGGCTCAGGGCAGGGGGTTGGGGTGCAGGGTGTGGCAGGGGGCTCAGGGTGCAGGAGGGGTGCAGGGTGCAGCAGGGTCTCAGGGCAGGGGGGTCGGGGTGCAGGAGGGGGCTCAGGGCAGGGGGTTGGGGTACAGGGGGGCTCAGGGCAGGGGGTAGGGGTGCAGGGTGTGGCAGGGGGCTCAGGGTGCAGAAGGGGTGCAGGGTGCAGCAGGGTCTCAGGGCAGGGGGGTCGGGGTGCAGGAGGGGGCTCAGGGCAGGGGGTTGGGGTGCAGGGTGTGGCAGGGGGCTCAGGGTGCAGCAGGGTCTCAGGGCAGGGGGGTCGGGGTGCAGGAGGGGGCTCAGGGCAGGGGGTTGGGGTACGGGGGGGCTCAGGGCAGGGGGTTGGGGTGCAGGGTGTGGCAGGGGGCTCAGGGTGCAGGAGGGGTGCAGGGTGCAGCAGGGTCTCAGGGCAGGGGGGTCGGGGTGCAGGAGGGGGCTCAGGGCAGGGGGTTGGGGTACAGGGGGGCTCAGGGCAGGGGGTTGGGGTGCAGGGTGTGGCAGGGGGCTCAGGGTGCAGCAGGGTCTCAGGGCAGGGGGGTCGGGGTGCAGGAGGGGGCTCAGGGCAGGGGGTTGGGGTGCAGGGTGTGGCAGGGGGCTCAGGGTGCAGCAGGGGCTCAGGGCAGGGGGGTCGGGGTGCAGGAGGGGGCTCAGGGCAGGGGGTTGGGGTGCAGGGTGTGGCAGGGGGCTCAGGGTGCAGCAGGGGCTCAGGGCAGGGGGGTCGGGGTGCAGGCTCTGGCCCGGCATGCCCTGGGGGCAGGTTCCCTGCCTGACCTGCCCTACCCCCGCACAGCTCCGGCAAGCTCCTGGAACCTGGGGGAGGAGGGGCACAGGGGTCTGTGTCACTGTTGCATCCAGGCACCGCCCCCAGCAGCTCCCATTGGCTGCGGTTCCCTGTTCCCGGCCAATGGGAGCTTCTGGGGGCGGTGCCTGGACGCCCCTCCTCCCCCAGGTTCCAGGAGCTTGCCGGAGCGGCGTGGGGGCAGGGCAGCCAGGCAGGAGCCTGCCCTGCCCCCCCGTGCGCTTTGGGTCGGAGCCGCTGTACGTAAACGCGGGGGGGGATCGCGGGGAGCTCGTGGGCTGCAGGAAATAGCCCCGCGGGCCGCGGGTTTGAGACCCCTGGTGCAGCTACTGTAGGTGTAGATGTAGCTGCTGTTTGTCGACAAACTGCCCCCGAGCGGCAGCGACTCGTCGCTGGTCACCCCGGCGCTTTTCCTCGGTAAAACTCATGTCCTTGGGGGGTGGTCTCAGTGCCAGTGGGGGCGCACCCTGAGTCTGCCGGGGATCCCCCTCCCGCGCTGCCACCGCTCCCCGACTCCCTCTGCCCTGCTTGGCTCGGGGCTCGCAGCTGCGGGCACAGAGCTGAGCAGAGACAGACAAAGAGAGAAGTTGGCAGAGAGGTTCGCGCCCTGGGAGGAACCGAGAGCACGTGTGTGCAACCCGGGGCCCCTCGTCCCGCTGCCCTGACCCCCGCCAGAGCCCGGATCCCCCTTCCCCTGCTGGGATGCTGCCGCCTCTGCTGCTCCTCCCCTGGGCATGGGGGGCTCTGGCCGGTAAGTGGGGACCCACCCTGCCGTTTTTGCTACTGAGGATGCGTGGCGATGGTGTAATACTAGGGCCAGGGTGGGGCAGTACCATGCTGGGCTAGTGACCCTTGCTGGGGGAGTGGGACCGGGGAGGCAGGTTAGGGATGAGCAGGGAGATCCCATAGTGCAGGATTGTTTACAGGACAGAGACTCATTCATATCCCCACCCGCTTTGTCCTCCACTTGTTTCCTGCCCCCTGCCCTAGCCTCCCCTCCTGTCCCGCCAGCGTCTGTCACCCTCCGGCTGCTCCAAATCGACGTCGTCCACAACGCCACCTCGATGGACACACAGGCGATGGCCCTGCTGGGCGACCTAGAGATCATCTCCATGGACTGCAGCACCTGCAACATCCGCTTCCTGAAGCCTTGGGCCCGGCAGGCCCTGACCCCGAAGGAGTGGCAGGACCTGGAGCTGCAGATCCATTACTACTTCTCCAACTTCAACTGGACTGTGAACACAATCGCTAAGCAGCAGAGAAAGGGCTGTGAGTATGGAGCGATCTGAGGGGATCCCTCTCCCCACCCACCCGGGGACCTGAGAACTGACACACTCACCACAGCCACTGAGTGTGTCACTGGGAGCAGGACAGCCGGTCCCTGGCCCTTTGGCTCACTGGAGCCGGCGTCTCCCAGAGGGGAAAAACCCGAGTCCCATTCTCCAGCCAGGTCATGGGGCCAGATTGTAGCCTGAACGTCCTAGAGGGGAAAGGCCCCGAGTCCCACTCCCTGAGCCGAGCCTCGGGGTCTTTCCTGACATGTACCCTGACCCTTTGAATGCAGGTCATGTGGGTGGGGGTCTGTATATCAGGAACCCCGTGACCAAGGGACCCCAAATTAACACCACAAACTCTCCCTCAGGCACCGATGTAACGCAGCGATTTCCCAGCCAATCTGACGATCCCTGTGAAAATCAACTTTAAACAGAAACTGCAATTTACCCTTAACTCCAGGCAGGGCCGCCCCACAATCCCGCCACATCCTCATTGCCCCTGACATTATGTCTCTGCTCCCCCCGTCTCTCTGTTTCTGCCCCCTCCTGGGACCTCCGGACGCCCGTCCTCGTCCCCTGCCCTTCCTCTTCCAGACCCCTTCGTTACCCAGGGCTCCCTCCATTGTGAGCTGCACCCCAACGGCACCTCGAGGGGGTTCTATGATGCCGGAGTGAACGGCGAGGACCTCGTCAGCTTCGATGCGGACGCAGGCAAATGGGTCGCTCGGCAGGAGGACAAGCTGGCGCTCTACGCCCGGGACCTTCTCAACCATGATAAAAGCACAGCCAACATGATTCAGTATCTCCTGAGAACGACGTTAGTCAATCTGATCAAGAGCTTTGTCCAGTATGGGAAAGAGTCTCTGGAGAGGCAAGGTGAGGCTGGACACCACTCCCCCCTCGCTGAGATGCAGCCACCTCTGGGGTGGGGTGTGTTTGCTGTTTCTACAGGAATCTCGCTCCCAGTGCTCATAGGCAGCCATCTTGGGATGGGGCAGGGGGCTGCTTATACAGGGACCCCTCGCCTGGAGTACAAATGCAGCTATATCTGGGGTGCAGCACAGTAGATATTTCACAGCCGCACTGCACAGCAGTTTAGGACAGGAAGTGAAGGGGGATTCCGTCACCACTGGTAACTGCAGGATCTGGCCGGGAGAGCGGGGCCAACGCCTGCCCCCGGGGGATGTTGCTGGGCTTGGCTAGTGAGTCCCTGAGGCTCAGGCTGAATCGTCCCCTCTCCCCCACCCCGTCTCTCTCCCCCCGTCTCAGAGCGGCCGGTCGCCGTGGTGTTTGCCCGAGCGCCTCCCCCAGCCGGGACCCCCGCGCCGTTCCTGCTGGTTTGCCGGGTCACCGGTTTCTACCCCCGGCCCGTCCGCGTGGCCTGGCTGCAGGACGGGGAGGAGGTGGCGCCGGGCTGGCGGCTGAACTCCAGCGGGATCCTGCCCAACGCGGACCTGACCTACCAGCTGTGCAGCTCCCTGGCCGTGGGGCCGGACGACGGGCACAGCTACGCCTGCCGGGTGGAGCACAGCAGCCTGGGGGGCTAGGGCCTGCTGATCCCCTGGGGTAGGTGCACGTCGCTGTGGGGGGGTGCGGTCGTCGTCCCTGGGGGCTTTTCCTGCTCTTCCGGAGTGGGATGGGGATGGGTCCAGGCAGCGGGATTGTGGCGGAGGGATGCAGAGAGAGTGGGTGGGGGGTGTGGAAATGGATCAGGGGGAGCAGGATGGAAGAGCTGAGGGGGATGGGAGAAGACTGGAATGGGGGGGCAGGACTAGAGTGGGGGAAGCTGAGGGGTGTGAAGTTGGGGGAAGAAGGGGTGGGACTGTGGGGAAGGCTGAGGGAACAGGGTGGGGGTCTGAGGTCCATGGGTCAGGCTGGAGGGTACAGGGGGGACTGCGGGGGAGGCTGAGGGAACAGGGCCCATACTCCTGTCCCCGTTCCCAGCATGGCCCCCCCTGTTTTACAGAGCAGAGCAGGCCCTGGGGCCCTGGCCTGGCCGTGGGCATCACCCTGGGGGTTCTGGCCGTAGCCGCCGTGGCCGTGGTGCTGTGGCGGAACAGACGCAGGTGAGTCCTCTCCCGATCTGGGGTATGGGTGGGTGTCACGGAGTGTGGGGGAGTCCGGCCCTGCACCCCTCTTCCCCGGATTCACTGGGAGTCTCAGCCAGCCAGTAGAACAGAAGGTTTATTAGAGATGCCAGGAACACAGTCCAACCAGAGCTTGTCAGTACATCCAGGACCCCTCAGTCGGGTCCTTCCGGGGGGCAGGGAGCTTAGACCCCAGCCCGGGGGCTCCCTGCATTTCACCCCACAGCTCCAAAGGGGGCAGGGAGGCCAGACCCTGTCTGCCTCTCTCCCCTCTTCTCCGGCCAGCTCCAAACTGCAACTCTCCAGCCCCTCCTCCCCCTTTGTCTCCTTCCCGGGCCAGGAGGTCACCTGATCCCTTTGTTCCAACACCTTCAGCTCTCACCTTTGCAGGGGAGGGGCCGGGCCATCTGTTGCTAGGAGACCGAGTGTCGGCCCTTCTCTGTGTCCAGGCCCCTCTGTAACACTCATGCACACTTGTCCCACCACCTAGCTACTCAAGCACTACATAGGGGAAACCAAGGCACCCACACAGTACTCAGGGAAACCTTAACAACAGTCCTAGTTCGTCACAGTGGGGCCGTTACACCCCCTAACCCATCCCCTCTGGTTTCTCTTTCCAGGGGCTACCAGGACGTTCGACAAGGGGGGTCCAGACCCTGAGGGCGGCACCGGCCCAGGCATGGGGATCGGACCCTCTCCTGGGGACATGGACCTTGGGAATGGATCCGTGCCCGGCTCTAGGACTGAGGGCCCCGAGAGCCGGTCTGGATCAAAGCGCTTGGAGATTGGGGCCCTGTGTGTGGGGTGGGATTCTCCTCCCTCTGGGATGTTCAGGGGGCATTGGACACTTGGGGGCGCTGTGGGATCGCTGGAATCCAGCTCTCTTGTACGGTCTTATTACAAAGCTTATAATCTACTGTGTGTGGATCCTATTTGTATGAATGTGTCATTGTATCTGAAACTAGGAATATGAAATATCACGCTGAGGGGCTATTGTCATTATGCAAAGTGTGGGCCATTAATGGGGGCTTGGAATCTTGATGGCTCCCGTTGACCAGGACAATTGGTGGTAACTGGCTCTGTTTATTTCCAAGCCTTCCTGTGTCCCTGTGTGCCAGCCAGTGGGGAATGAAATCTCCCAGGACATGTGACCACGTCACCTGGTGCTGGAATCCATCTGGAACCTGGGGCTTTGCCATTTAGGAGGGCTGGGGACCCAGAGACACAAAGGATTCCCGCCTTGTGCCAAAGCTATAAAAGGGGGTGAACAGAACAAAGGGGGGCCAGTCATGAGAAAGGCCCTGCTTTCCCCTGAGATGCCCGCTGGGATTAACAAGGGCTGTCCCGGGGGAAGGGACGGGCCCAGACTAGGGAGGAGTCTAGTCTGTGAAAGAAACTTACTGGAACCTCTCTGAGGGTGAGATTTCCCTGTATTCAGTTTCTTAATGTATTGGGCTCAGACTTGCGGGTTTTGTTTGATTTTGCTTGGTGACTTACTGTGTTCTGGCTGTTATTACTTGGAACCACTGAAATGCTACTATTTATACTTTTGTATATTAATTAACCCAGAGTAAGTGATTAATCCCTAGGGGAGCAAACAGCCGGGCATATCTCTCTATCTCTAGAGGGCGGACAATTTATGTGTTTACCCTGTCTAAGCTTTGCACAGAGTAACCCGGCGTTACTGGGGGTTGGATCCCATTGGGAGCTGGGGTCTGGGTGCTGGAGACGGGTGACTTCCTGAGTTGGTTTTGGTTAAACCCTGCAGGTTTGGGGGCGTGGCTCAGACCCGGGTCTGGGTTGCAGCCGGCTGGCGTGTCTGGCTCACCCAGGCAGGGATCTGGAGTCCCAGGCTGGCAGGGAAAACGGGCTCCGAGGTAAATTCAGCACGTCAGGTGACAGTCCCAAGGGGGTCTCTGTGACCGAACCCGTCACACTGAGGGCATGGGAACCAGGAGGGTCCTGGCAGGCCGTCCAGGCCGAGCAGGGGTGCCCAGGAAGCAAGCGGGTTGCCCGTGGTACATAGGCCCAGCTGCCCACAGGGAGCGCTGCCAACACTACGGCCCGCGGGGCGCCGGGGAGGCCGCTCCAAGTTGCTGGCTGTGCTGGGCTGTGGGCTCCAGGGGGCACGGCCCCTCCAGAGCTGGGTGTGAGGCCCCCGGGCTCCGGGGGTAGGTTCTGGGTTTTGTTCTGTGTCTGTGCAGCACCGAGCACAAGGGGGTCCTGGGTACGACCGGGGTCGTCGGCCCTGCGGTAACACAGCTACAAGAGTGGTCCTGGCTGGGGAGGGGGAGTGGGCTCCAGTGGGTTCGACTCCTGGGTTCTATGCTTAGCTCTGGGAGTGGAGTGGGGTCTAGTGTGCGCGCCTCAGTTTCCCCGCTGTGCTGCATTGTTCTCTGGGGGGGGAAAGGGCTGGTTACTCTTGGCCGAGGCCCAGCGAAGCAGGGTGGTTCATGCCCAGCTCTCTCGGCTTTGGGGCCCAGCTCCCCAGAGCAAAACCCAACACAGCAACGTTCGCCACCAACAAACGCCCCAGAGCGTGTCGACTTCCTGCCTCCCCGCAAGGGAGCGGCGCAGCAGCCCCTGGCCAAGAACACGGACTGAGGGGGGGCAGGTGGGGGGTTAGCTCCCCCGGGAACCAGAGACAAAGCGGGCGACAGGGGATAAGTAGGCCCAGAGCAGGTGCCAAGGGGTCCAGCCCCCCCAAAGGACTCTGCTGTACCCCATTTTTCTGTGCTGGCCTGAGGGCTTCCCATGCCCTGTGCCAGTCACCCCATAAACCCGCCTGGTTTGCCAAGGCTGCCTGGTGGGGGGGCCATCGCTCCCCTGGGGGGACACGTCTCTTGGGGGGTCCAGCCCAGGGGGGCTCGCGGAAGGAAGCTCAGTGTGGGGTGGGATGCGAGCGGCTTCCAGGTTTGACCCAAGGGCAGATTCCCAACGCGTCTCCCCTCCCCAGGGCATTTCCTGTGTCATCACAACCCTGCCCACGGCCCCAGCGCTCCCACAATAATAACCCAGCCCGTCCACGGCCCAGCGCTCCCCAGCGACCCTACAATAACAACCCAGCCCGTCCACGGCCCAGCGCTCCCCAGCGACCCTACAATAACAACCCACCCTCGTCACAGCCCAGCGCTCCCCAGCGACCCTACAATAAGAACCCAGCCCGTCCACGGCCCAGCGCTCCCCAGAGACCCTACAATAACAACCCAGCCCGTCCACAGCCCAGCGCTCCCCAGAGACCCTACAATAACAACCCAGCCCGTCCACAGCCCAGCGCTCCCCAGAGACCCTACAATAACAACCCAGCCCGTCCACAGCCCAGCGCTCCCCAGAGACCCTACAATAACAACCCAGCCCGTCCACGGCCCAGCGCTCCCCAGAGACCCTACAATAACAACCCAGCCCGTCCATGCCCCAGCGCTCCCCAGAGACCCTACAATAACAACCCAGCCCGTCCACAGCCCAGCGCTCCCCAGAGACCCTACAATAACAAAGGTCTATGTCCACCCAGCCGAAGCAGGGTGACAGTTGGCCCCTCCCCCAACACCCTCCCTCAGGTGACGGCCCCTCCCTCAACCCCATCAGGTGACAGTTGGCCCCTCCCCCAACACCCTCCCTCAGGTGACGGCCCCTCCCTCAACCCCATCAGGTGACAGTTGGCCCCTCCCCCAACACCCTCCCTCAGGTGACGGCCCCTCCCTCAACCCCATCAGGTGACAGTTGGCCCCTCCCCCAACTCCTCCCTCGGGTGACAGTTGGCCCCTCCCCCAACACCCTCCCTCAGGTGACGGCCCCTCCCTCAACCCCATCAGGTGACAGTTGGCCCCTCCCCCAGCTTCTCCCTCGGGTGACAGTTGGCCCCTCCCCTGTCATGCTCTCAGTGGCCGTTGACACCTCGCGCCGCCGCCCCGCCCGTTTCCCGCCTTTTTCCTCGCACCCTCGTGCAGCCCGTTGCTGACTGCCCGGCAACTAGTGACGCTGACACACGGCGGCACCTCCCATTGGCTGTCCCGCTGGAGGGGGCGTGGCTTAGGGAGCAGCCCGGGGCGGGGCACGAGGAGGCCGCTGGACACTGGCCACGAATCCGAGCCCAGCGCACCTGCCTGGTCTGCCTGGGAGTGACTCTGGCCCAGGGGCTCTGCCCGGGCGGGCAGGGCTGGTGCCATCGCCCCAGGGCGGCGCGAGGGGCTGGGCTGCAGCGGGGGACGATGCGAGGGCAGGAGGAGGCAGCGGGGGCGGGGCAATGGCAGGAGGGGGCGGGACGGGGACAGGAGTGGGCGTGGGCAGGGTGGGGTGGGGCAGGGCAGGAGGGGGCGGGGCGAGGACATCAGGGGGCGGGGTCAGGAGGCGACCCTCCCCCCTGGCAGTGGGGTGACCCCATGTTCGCCGGGACCGTCCCTTTTTGAAGCCCTGGCCCGGGCGTCCACAAGGACCCTTTGTCCCATTTGCAGTGCAGAGCGGGCGAGAGAGAGCGCAGGTGCCAGCCCCCGCAGTGGGGCGGCAGTGGGGGGTCGGCGCGCAGTGTAGCTGCTGTTTGTCGACAGACTCCCCTCCCCCCGCCCCCCCGGCTCTGCCGGCGGGAGCGCTGGTCACACCGGCGCTTTTCCTCGGTAAAACTCATGTCCTTGGGGCGGGTCTTAGCGCCAGTGGGGCGCACCCTGAGTCTGCCGGGGATCCCCCTCCCGCGCCGCCACCGCTCCCCGACTCCCTCTGCCCTGCTTGGCTCAGGGCCGGCCACAGGGCCGTCCTCACCCCTACGCAAACTCAGCCGCTGTGTAGGGCACCAGGAAATTTGGGGCACCAATTCGCCCCAGTTTTCCTGCTGCCCTACGCAGCTGCTCCAGCGACCACCCCGACCCCCCAGCCGGCTCAGCTGGCCTCCGCCCCCGCCCCGCCCCTGCTCCGCCTCTCTCCGCCCCAGCCCCGCCCCCACTCCGCCTCTTCCCACCCCTGCCCCGCCCCCACTCCGCCCTTCCCCCGAGCCATGTCCCGGGGGACTGCAGCAGGGGTCGGGCACGCCCTGCACTCACGAGGCGGCAGGAAGTGCAGCTACCCGGCCCCAACCCGCTCTGCCAGCTGGTCCTGGGGGCTGGTTTCCCCCCTGCCCCCCAAGCCTGCTCCTGCCCCCCACAGACCTTGGGCACAGCCCCTGCCCCCCCTCGGAGCCCTGGAGCCAGCCCCCCGCGGAGGGCACCACAATATCTAGGGACGGCCCTGGCTGGCAGCTGAGGAAACACAGACAAAGAGAGAAGTTGGCGAAGGGGGGTGCGGGCTGCGGAGGAAGTGAAAGCACATGGGGATCCTGGGCCCCTCGAGCCACTTCCCTGACCCCCGCCACAGCCCGGATCCCCCTTCCCCTGCCAGGATGCTGCTCCCTCTGCTGCTCCTTCCCTGGGCATGGGGGGCTCTGGCCGGTAAGTGGGGACCCACCCTGCCGTTTTTGCTACTGAGGATGTGTGGCGATGGTGTAATACTAGGGCCAGGGTGGGGCAGTACCATGCTGGGCTAGTGACCCTTGCTGGGGGAGTGGGACGGGGGAGGCAGGTTAGGGATCAGCAGGGAGACCCCGTAGTGCAGGATTGTTTACGGGACTGAGACTCATTCATCTTTCTCCCCACTCGCTTTGTCCTCCACTTGTTTCCTGCCCCCTGCCCCAGCCTCCCCTCCTGTCCCGCCAGCATCTGTCACCCTCCGGCTGCTCCACATCGACGTCTTCCACAACGCCAGCTCCACGGACATGGTGGGGAGGGCCCTGCTGGGAGACCTGGAGACCCACTCCATGGACTGCAGCACCTGCAACATCCGCTTCCTGCAGCCCTGGGCCCGGCAGGGCCTGACCCCGAAGCAGTGGCAGGACCTGGAGCTGCTGATCCATCGCTCCCTGTCCAGCTTCAACCGGACTGTGAACACAATCGCTCAGCAGCAGGGAAAGGGCTGTGAGTATGGAGCGATCTGAGGGGATCCCTCTCCCCACCCACGCAGGGTGCTGAGAACTGACACACTCACCACAGCCACTGAGTGTGTCACTGGGAGCAGGACAGCCGGTCCCTGGCCCTTTGGCTCACTGGAGCCGGCGTCCCCCAGAGGGGAAACACCCGAGTCCCATTCTCCAGCCAGCTCTGGGGCCAGATTGTAGCCTGAACGTCCTAGAGGGGAAAGGCCCCGAGTCCCACTCCCTGAGCCGAGCCTCGGGGTCTTTCCTGACATGTACCCTGACCCTTTGAATGCAGGTCATGTGGGGGGGGGGTCTGTATCTCAGGAACCCCGTGACCAGGGGAGCCCAAATTAGCACCACAAACTCTCCCTCAGGCACTGATGCAACGCAGCGATTTCCCAGGCAATCTGACAATGCCTGTGAAAATCAGCTTTAAACAGAAACTGCAACTTACCCTTAACTCCAGGCAGGGCCGCCCCACAATCCCGCCACATCCTCATTGCCCCTGACATTGTCTCTGCTCCCCCCGTCTCTCTTTTTCTGCCCCCTCCTGGGACCTCCGGACGCCCGTCCTCGTCCCCTGCCCTTCCTCTTCCAGACCCCTTCGTTACCCAGGGCTCCCTCCGTTGTGAGCTGCACCCCAACGGCACCTCGAGGCGATTCTGTGACGCCGCGGGGAACGGCGAGGACCTCGTCAGCTTCGACGCGGACGCAGGCAAATGGGTCGCTCGGCGGGAGGACAAGCTGGCGCTCTACGCCCGGGACCTTCTCAACCAGGATAAAAGTGCAGCCAGCGTGATTCAGTTTCTCCTGAGAACGTGTGTCAATCTGATTGAGAGCTTTGTCCAGCATGGGAAAGAGTCTCTGGAGAGGCAAGGTGAGGCTGGACACCACTCCCCCGTCACTGAGATGCAGCCACCTCTGGGGTGGGGTGTGTTTGCTGTTTCTACAGGAATCCCGCTCCCAGTGTTCATAGGCAGCCATCTTGGGGTGGGGCAGGGGGCTGCTTATACAGGGACCCCTTGCCTGGTGTACAAATGCAGCTATATCTGGGGTGCAGCACAGTAGCCATTTCATAGCTGCACTGCACAGCAGTTTAGGACAGGAAGTGAAGGGGGATTCCGTCACCACTGGTAACTGCAGGATCTGGCCGGGAGAGCGGGGCCAACGCCTGCCCCCGGGGGATGGAGCTGGGCTTGGCTAGTGAGTCCCTGAGGCTCAGGCTGAATCGTCCCCTCTCCCCCACCCCGTCTCTCTCCCCGCGTCTCAGAGCGGCCGGTCGCCGTGGTGTTTGCCCGAGCGCCTCCCCCAGCCGGGACCCCCGCGCCGTTCCTGCTGGTTTGCCGGGTCACCGGTTTCTACCCCCGGTCCGTCCGCGTGGCCTGGCTGCAGGACGGGGAGGAGGTGGCGCCGGGCTGGCGGCTGAACTCCAGCGGGATCCTGCCCAACGCGGACCTGACCTACCAGCTGCGCAGCTCCCTGGCCGTGGGGCCGGACGACGGGCACAGCTACGCCTGCCGGGTGGAGCACAGCAGCCTGGGGGGCCAGGGCCTGCTCATCCCCTGGGGTAGGTGCACGTCGCTGTGTGGGGGTGTGGTCATCGTCCCTGGGGCTTTTCCTGCACGTCCGGAGTGGGACGGGGGTGGGTCCAGGCAGCGGGATTGGGGCGGAGGGAGGCAGAGGGGGTGGGGCGGGGGGTGGAGATAGAGCAGGATGGAGGAGCTGAGTGGAACAGGACAAGACTGGGATGCGGGGGCAGGACTAGAGTGGGGGAATGCTGAGGGGGTGGGAACGTGGGGGGAGAAGGGGTGGGACTGTGTGGGAGGCTGCTGGAAAAGGGTGGGGGGCTGAGCGCAGAGGGTGGTGGGACTGTGTGGGAGGCTGCTGGAAAAGGGTGGGGGGCTGAGCGCAGAGGGTTGGGGGGTACAAGGAGATCTGCGGAGGAGAGGAGGCCCATACTCCTGTCCCCGTTCCCAGCATGGCCCCCCCTGTTTTACAGAGCAGAGCAGGCGCTGGGGCCCCGGCTTGGCCGTGGGCATCACCCTGGGGGTTCTGGCCGTAGCCGCCGTGGCCGTGGTGCTGTGGCGGAGCAGACGCAGGTGAGTCCTCTCCCTCCCTGGGGTGGGGGGGGGGGTGTTACACCCCCTAACCCGGCCCCTCTGCTCTCTCCTTCCAGGGGCTACCAGGACGTTAGACCAGGGGAGTCCAGGGCCTGAGGGCAGCACCGGCCCAGGCGTGGGGATCGGCCCCTCTCCTGGGGACATGGACCTTGGGGCTGGATCCGTGCCCGGCTCCAGAGCTGAGGGCCCCGAGGGCAGGACTGGATCGGGGCCCTGGGAGATTGGGGCCCTGGGTGGTGGGTGGGATTCTCCTCCCTCTGGATCTTTCATGGGATGTTGGACACTTGGGGGCGCCGTGGGATTGCTGGGATCCAGGATCCGCAGGGAGCCGGTGTGATGTTATTGACAATAACTGGGACCGTATAGATCATCGTTGCAACCAAGGTCCTCTAGTGGCACCAAATCTTATCTAAAGGGGGTCAAATGAGGTGTCTAAGTCCAGGTTACGCTTGGCTGGTTAGGATGATGCCATTTCTATGTATGTATCAGTTTGGTAGCTGAAGTTATGAATATTGGCTCTATACTGTCTGTATTTCACACTGGGGCCGGGCTTCTGGGACCCCGGACAAGCGATCAGCTCTGCCCAGGCCTGCTGGATGGCCCATTAAGGCCCATCAGCGATACAATGGTCCCATTGAGAGGAGGCAGACACGCCTGGGACTCAACTAGGTCTGCAGGGACTTGCCCATGTGACTCCAGACTCCACTTTGCTGTGATTTTGCACAGTAAGCACAAAGAGGTGTCTTTACACCCGGAAGAAACTATAAAAGGCAGCTGCCTCCTCTCCATTTTGTCTTCTTTCCTGCTTCTGACCTCTGGAGGGACTTTGCTACGAACTGAAGCTCTGAACAAAGGACTGAAGGACCCATCCCAGCTGGGGATGTTCCAGAGACTTGATTTGAACCTGCAGCTTCTTCCATCCCTGAACCAAGAACTTTGCCATCACTGTATGTAACTGATTCCTTTTAACCCATTCTAGCTCTCACCTAGACCTTCTTCCTTTTATGAATAAACCTTTAGATTTTAGATTCTAAAGGATTCCAACGGCGTGATTTGTGGGTAAGATCTGATTTGTATATTGACCTGGCTCTGGGGCTTGGTCCGTTGGGATCGGGAGAACCTGTTTTCTTTTACTGGGGCATTGGTTTTCATAGCCGTTTGTCCCCATAACGAGTGGCACTGGTGGTGATACTGGGAAACTGGAGTGTCTAAGGGAATTGCTTGTGTGACTTGTGGTTAGCCAGTGGGGTAAAACCAAAGTCTCCTCTGTCTGGCTGGTTTGGTGCCTTAGAGGTGGAAAACCCCCAGCCTTGGGCTGTAGCTGCCCTGCGTGAAGCAATTTGTCCTGAATTGACACTCTCAGTTGGGTCCCGCCAGAACCAGCATCGTTACAGCCGGCGCTGGCCTGTGCCACTCAATAAACCCTTCAGGGAGGGGCTGCCCAGTGGGCCCCACCGGGGCTGTAGGACTCAGGGCCTGGGTGCAGGGGTCAGACACAGCTACATACACAAAGGCGGTGGGTGCGGGTGGGCGTATGGGAACCAGGAGGGTCCTGACAGGGCATCCAGGCTGAGCTGGGGGGCCCGGGAAGCAAGCGGGTTGCCCATTGACATAGGCCCAGCTCCCCACAGGGAGCCCTGCCAACACTACGGCCCGCGGGGCGCCGGGGAGGCCGCTCCAAGTCGCTGGCTGGGCTGGGCTGAGATCTCCTGGGGGCAGGGCCCCTCCAGAGCTGGGTGTGAGGCCCCCGGGCTCCAGGGGTAGGTTCTGGGTTTTGTTCTGCGTCTGTGCAGCACCGAGCACAAGGGGGTCCTGGGCAGGACCGGTCCTCGGCGCTGCGGAAATACAGCTATGAGAATAGTCCTGGCTGGGGAGGGGAAGTGGGTTTGAGTGGAGGGGCTATTCAGGACTCCTGGGTTCTGTCCCGGCTCTGGGAGGGGGCTGCATCCAGCAGGTTAGAGCAGGGGGCTGGGAGCCAGGACTCCTGGGTTCTGTCCCCAGTGTAGGAGGGGAGTGGGATTAGCCGGGTCGAGCAGCGGTGAGTGCGCTGACCAGCCGGGTAGACCAGCAGCCCAGAGCCACGCCAGGAGCTGGACAAATTCCCATCCAGACACCTGCTGCCGCGGGCTGTCTGCATGGCAGGGCCCGGAGCGGTGCGGCTCCGCCAGCAGCCCAGTGTGGACGCAGCGCGGCCCGGAGGGGTTTACCCCCAGTGTGGGGACAGCCCCTCCCCGCATGGCACTCGCCCGTCCACACCTGCCCTGTTCCACCGAACGGCTGGGTGCACGTGGGGGTGTCATAAACATACAGCTACGGGGAGCATCGAATCCCCCCCGGGCAGCTGCAGAGTCTTTACCTGTCGGGGGGAAGAAGCTCCAAGAACCTGGTTGGCACAAGGACCAATAAGGAAAGAGACTTTCCGATCGGGGGGAGGTTTTGTTTGTGCTCTTTGTTTGTTCCCCGTCGGACGGACGGACCAGGGACAGCTCCTGAAAACGTCCCTGCAATGATCCGGCTCACATGACAAGACGTGTGAGTGAGGGCAAGCGAAGGCCTTAGCTTGTCGCTTGTTTTACCTTGTGAATTTTCCCTGCCAGAGGGAGTCTCATTCCTGGGTTTTGTCGCCGGGAAGCTGAGGCCAGAGGGGAATCCTCTGTGTTTTCAGGCTTTTGAAGCCTGTGCAGTGACCGGCCAGCCTGATCTTGCAGGTGTGACTCGTTTCCTTTGTCTTTAAATAAAGTTCTTCTTTTCAGAACCTGATTGGCTTTAGTGTCCTAAAGATCGAGGGTCGGGTTTGTACTTACATTAAGGCTATTGGTTGGTACAATATTCTCAAGCCTCCCCAGGAAAGGGGGTGAAGGGGCGAGGGGTGTTTGGGGGGCCAGGGCTCCAAGTGGCCCTTCCCTGAATGTTTGTGTAAATCACTTGGTGGTGGGTGCGATGCCGGCCAAGGACGAGGAAAGGAACTTGTGCCTTGGGGACGTTTTTAAGCTCAGCTGGTGGGATATCAGCTTCGGGGTCTTTCATGTGGGTCCCCACATCTGTACCCCACAGTTCAGAGTGGGGAGGGAACCCTCACAGGGGGCTTGGCGACACAGCTTTGTGCTGGGGTGTGGGGTGGCACCCCTGACCCCCAGAGCTCTGTGCTGCGGGGGGGGTGCCACACCCCTGACCCCCAGAGCTCTGTGCTGCGGGGGGGGTGCCACACCCCTGACCCCCAGAGCTCTGTGCTGCGGGGGGTGTCACACTCCTGACCCCCAGAGCTCTGTGCTGTGGGGGGGGTGCCACACCCCTGACCCCCAGAGCTCTGTGCTGCGGGGGGGGTGCCACACCCCTGACCCCCAGAGCTCTGTGCCGGGGGGGGTGTCACACCCCTGACCCCCAGAGCTCTGTGCTGCGGGGGGTGTTACACTCCTGACCCCCAGAGCTCTGTGCTGTGGGGGGGGTGTCACACCCCTGACCCCCAGAGCTCTGTGCTGCGGGGGGGGTGCCACACCCCTGACCCCCAGAGCTCTGTGCCGGGGGGGGGTGTCACACCCCTGACCCCCAGAGCTCTGTGCTGCGGGGGGTGTTACACTCCTGACCCCCAGAACTGTGTGCTGGGAGGGGCGTGTTACACTCCTGACCCCCAGAGCTCTGTGCTGTGGGGGGTGTTACACTCCTGACCCCCAGAGCTGTGTGCTGGGACGGGGGTGTTACACTCCTGACCTCCAGAGCTCTGCTGGGATGAGCATTAACTGTAGATCAGGCCACAGGCAGGGGTCAGGGGGACCATCCATGGGAGACCGGGACGTGGGGCCGTTACCCTCCAGGGGCCTCCAGCTCTGATGCACCCCAGGGTGGGGGGACTGGCAGCTCAGCGGGGTGAGGAATGGGACACCCGGCCTTTCCTTTTGGGGTGCCCTGGCTCCAATCCAGCCCCAGGGTGTGGGGCGCTGTGGGGGCGCCGGGGGCCGGCGAGACGTCGGCCGGCAGAGGGCGCTCCGAGCTGGAACGAGCTCGTTCCCGGACGCCCGGCAGGGGGCGCCGCGCCGGGGAGCCGCGGTCCCGCTCCACCCCTATAACTCGCCACCAGCAAACGCCCAGAGCGGGCGACGTCCTGCCTCCCACCAGGGAGCGGCGCAGCCCCCCGGCCAGGGACACGGCCCCAACCTGGGGAGCCGGGATGGGGCCCTTTGGGGGGCCGGGACTCCGAACTTCCCCAGCCCCTCCCCTCCCCCCAGGGAAAGGGGGCTGGGCCCCAGGCGCCCCCGGCCCTTTGCTGGCGTCCGGCTGTGGGGTCGTGCTGCCCTCGGACCCCGGTGGGGCCAGTCCCGCAGCCCGACCCCAGGCCCTGGCTCTGGCCCCCGGGGGAGACGTATGGAAACGAGCCCCTGGGCTCGCGCTCGGAGCTGTACAGCCCAAGCAGGGGGATCGTTGGCCCCTCCCCCAAGCCCCTCCCTCGGCTGACAGTTGGCTCCTCCCCAAAGCCCCTTCCTCGGGTGACCGTTGGCCCCGCCCCCAGCCCCCTCCCTCGGCTGACAGTTGGCCCCTCCCCCAAGTCCCTCCCTCGGCTGACAGTTGGCCCCTCCCCCAAGCCCCTCCCTCGGGTGACCGTTGGTTCCTCCCCCAGCCCCCTCCCTCAGCTGACAGTTGGCCCCTCCCTCAGCTGACAGTTGGCCCCTCCCCTGTCGCGCTATCAGTGATGCCGCGCGCCACCGCCCCGCCCGTTTCCCGCTTTTTTTCCTCGCTCCCGCGTGCAGCCCGGGCAGACACTGCCTGGCAACTAGTGACGCTGACTCACGGAGGCGCCTCCCGTTGGCTGTCCCGCTGGAGGGGGCGTGGCGCAGCGAGCAGCCCTGGGCGGGGAATGAGGAGGCTGCAGGCCGAGGCGGGGGAGGAAGAAGAGGCCGAAGTGGCCCCACCCCCTCGAGCCAGCCAGTCCCGCCCTGGGGCCAGGGGGAGCCGGTGCCCCCCAGAGGGACAGGCCCCCCCTTTCGGGGCTCGGGGCTGGGCTCAGGGGGTTCAGAGGCGATGGGGATCGGGGGGCCCAGGGGAGTGGGGGTTGGGCCCAGGGGGTTCAGAGGCGATGGGGATCGGGGGGCCTAGGGGAGTGGGGGTTGGGCCCAGGGGGTTCAGAGGCGATGGGGATCGGGGGGCCCAGGGGAGTGGGGGGTTGGGCCCAGGGGGTTCAGAGGCGATGGGGATCGGGGGGCCCAGGGGAGTGGGGGCTGGGCCCAGGGGGTTCAGAGGCGATGGGGATCGGGGGGCCTAGGGGAGTGGGGGTTGGGCCCAGGGGGTTCAGAGGCGATGGGGATCGGGGGGCCCAGGGGAGTGGGGGTTGGGCCTAGGGGGTTCAGAGGCGATGGGGATCGGGGGGCCTAGGGGAGTGGGGGTTGGGCCCAGGGGGTTCAGAGGCGATGGGGATCGGGGGGCCCAGGGGAGTGGGGGGTTGGGCCCAGGGGGTTCAGAGGCGATGGGGATCGGGGGGCCCAGGGGAGTGGGGGTTGGGCCCAGGGGGTTCAGAGGCGATGGGGATCGGGGGGCCCAGGGGAGTGGGGGTTGGGCCCAGGGGGTTCAGAGGCGATGGGGATCGGGGGGCCTAGGGGAGTGGGGGTTGGGCCCAGGGGGTTCAGAGGCGATGGGGATCGGGGGGCCCAGGGGAGTGGGGGGTTGGGCCCAGGGGGTTCAGAGGCGATGGGGATCGGGGGGCCCAGGGGAGTGGGGGCTGGGCCCAGGGGAGTGGGGGCTGGGCCCAGGGGGTTCAGAGGCGATGGGGATCGGGGGGCCTAGGGGAGTGGGGGTTGGGCCCAGGGGGTTCAGAGGCGATGGGGATCGGGGGGCCCAGGGGAGTGGGGGTTGGGCCTAGGGGGTTCAGAGGCGATGGGGATCGGGGGGCCTAGGGGAGTGGGGGTTGGGCCCAGGGGGTTCAGAGGCGATGGGGATCGGGGGGCCCAGGGGAGTGGGGGGTTGGGCCCAGGGGGTTCAGAGGCGATGGGGATCGGGGGGCCCAGGGGAGTGGGGGTTGGGCCCAGGGGGTTCAGAGGCGATGGGGATCGGGGGGCCCAGGGGAGTGGGGGTTGGGCCCAGGGGGTTCAGAGGCGATGGGGATCGGGGGGCCTAGGGGAGTGGGGGTTGGGCCTAGGGGGTTCAGAGGCGATGGGGATCGGGGGGCCCAGGGGAGTGGAGGTTGGGCCCAGGGGGTTCAGAGGCGATGGGGATCGGGGGGCCTAGGGGAGTGGGGGTTGGGCCTAGGGGGTTCAGAGGCGATGGGGATCGGGGGGCCCAGGGGAGATGGGGTTGGCCTAGGGGGTTCAGAGGCGATGGGGATCGGGGGGCCTAGGGGAGTGGAGGTTGGGCCCAGGGGGTTCAGAGGCGATGGGGATCGGGGGGCCCAGGGGAATAGGGGTTGGCCCAGGGGGTTCAGAGGCGATGGGGATCGGGGGCCCCAGGGGAGTGGAGGTTGGGCTCAGGGGGTTCAGAGACGATGGGGATCGGGGGGCCCAGGGGAGTGGGGGTTGGGCCCAGGGGGTTCAGAGGCGATGGGGATCGGGGGGCCCAGGGGAGATGGGGTTGGCCCAGGGGGTTCAGAGGTGATGGGGATCGGGGGGCCCAGGGGAGATGGGGTTGGCCCAGGGGGTTCAGAGGCGATGGGGATCGGGGGGCCCAGGGGAGTGGAGGTTGGGCCCAGGGGGTTCAGAGGCGATGGGGATCGGGGGGCCCAGGGGAGTGGAGGTTGGGCCCAGGGGGTTCAGAGGCGATGGGGATCGGGGGCCCAGGGGGTTCAGAGGCCAATGCCGAGTGGCCATTACACTGCCGTCGGCCCCAGCCCGGGGGCTCGGTGGGGAGTGGCAGCAGCCGCTGAGGCGAGGTGAGGTTAGAGGATTGGGGGTTCCCCTGGGAGGGAGACCCAGGGTGTGGGGCACTGTGGGGGCACCGGGGTCCGGGCAGGACACGGGGCCGGCGAGACGTCGGCCGGCAGAGGGCGCTCCGAGCTGGAACGAGCTCGTTCCCGGACGCCTGGCAGGAGGTGCCGCGTTGGTGAGTCTCACTTGCTACAATGGGATTCTGGGCCACCAATGGGGTTCGGGGACATGGGCCCAGGGGGTTCAGAGGCGATGGGCATCGGGGGGGCCGAGGCTGCGGCTGGCGTGTGCCTGCTGCCCTGTATGTGACGTCCAGACACGTCCAGCCCAGGCCTCGGCACCTCCCCACCCTTGGGGGCTGGGGAGCACGGGACGGGGTCAGAGGGATGGAGGAAGACGGAAACGAGGGTGGGCAGCAAAAGCGGGAGCTGCCCTATGGGCTGGATCTGCCCTGCACGGCCCCCGGCCTGTGGCTTGGTTCCATCCACCAGCCCAGAGCCTCGGACACCTGGGTTCATTCCCCACCCAGATCCCCCTGCTGGCAAAGGTAACCCTGCCCGCAGTGAAATGCGACCACCTCTGGGGTGGGGCAGGGGCTGGTTATTGGGGACCCCTGGCCCGGCACTGAGACGTGGCCCCTCTGGGGTGGGGCAGTGACTGGAGCTGGCGCCACCAGGAGGGGAAAGGCCCCATATCCCGAGCCCTGCCCCCCGAGCCAGCCAGTCCCTGCCCTGGGGCCGTGGAGATTAACCGGGGTAATTGGGCCGGAACCACCACTCGGTGCCAGGGATCCCGTAGACATGGCCCAGCCCTCCTCTTGTCCCCTGCTCTGGGGGTGCAGGTCCCCTCTCCGGGCTGACCAGCACAGCGGTGAGGGGACCCTGATGCGTCTGGCCTCGGCACCGGCCGAGACGCCCCAGACCTGTCACTGAAACGTGGTCGTTAAAACGTCCTCCAAGCCGGGGACCTTCTGCGCTGGCATCAGCCAGTCGCCTGGCTCCAGCCCCCAGACACCCAGCTCCCAACGGGATCCAGCCCCCAATAAATCCGTGTTACTCTGGTCACGGGGTCCCCGGGCGACGCTCTGGGGCTGCTCCCCACGGAGCCGGGCAGGACTCTGGGGGAGCCTCCCCTCTGTGAGCCGACTGGCTCCAGGGCACAACGCTTCCCCAGCTTCCCGCTTCCTGGGGCTGACCCCGGAGCATCCAGCATCCCCTGCCCCACCGGGCGCGTCCCACAGCGAGTCCCCGGGTGGGGTCCTGGGGGAGCCATGGGGCCCTGCCCCCCGACTCCGCAGTCAGATGTGACTCTCAGCCGGCCGGGGAAACAGGAGGTTTATCCGTCGACAGGAACACGGCGTAGGACAGAGCTTGTGAGCACAGAAATCAGGGACTTCCAGCCAAGTCCATCCGGGGGAGTCCCGGGCCAGACGCCCTGGACTCGTCCCCCCCAGGCAGACTGCCAGCCTCCAGCCAGCCCACCTCCGACACCCCCCCTTGATGCCCCTCCTCCTTCTCTTTGTCTCCCTTCCCGGGCAAAGGTGTCACCTGGTCGCACCCCCCTCCTGGCTCTCAGGTCACACAGGTGCAAACAGCGGAGCAGCCTCACCTGCCCCAGGGCCTCAGCAAATCACACCCCCGATTCCCACCCCCGAGGTATCAGTGCAGCACACAGGGAAACCGAGGCACACGCCGTATTAGTCTGGGACAGTAAGACTCACATGCAGCATAACGAGAGGAATAAAACCCCACTTCATCACAACTCTGTATAAAGCTTAGACAGGGTAAACTCCTGAATTGGCCGCCCTCGATAACACGGAGAGAGAGACCTGCCCAGCTGTTTGCGCCCCCCCAGATATGAATTAATAATCAAAAGTGATTTTATGAAGTGTAAAAGTGGGATTTCAGTGGTTCCAAGTAATAACAGCCAGAACACAGTAAGTCACCAGCAAAAGAAAACAAAACCTGCACGTCTGAGCCCAATGCATTAAGAAACTGAATGCAGGGAAATCTCCCCCTCAGAGGGGTTCCCAGAAGCGTCCTGATCCGAGCCCCCAGCCTCCGGGGCGGCTTGCGGGTCCCCGGGAAGGTTTGCAAGTAAACAGCTATTTACAGTCACTGATCCGGGACCCCCCTTCCCATGTGTGCATCGGTGATACACGTTTCTACCTTGTTCTCCTAGCTCCGACCCAGACCGAACCCAGCAAACAATGGGGCGGCCCCACTCCCTCGCTTCCAACCTTTGTAATGACACCGGACAAGAGCCCCTTTACATGGAGCATGTTCCAGTTACATCGTATTCACGCTGCACCCCGATCGCAGCCCCATAGCCCCCTCCCCGGCCCCACCCCGATCCCAGCCCCATAGCCCCCTCCCCTGCCCCCGAGCCTACCCCAATCCCAGCCCCATAGCCCCCTCCCCGGCCCCACCCTGATCCCATACCCATAACCTCCTTCAATGCCCCTCAGCTCCACCCCAATCTCAGCCCCATAGCCCCCTCCCCTGCTCCCCAACCCTACCCTAATCCCACACCCATAACCCCCTCCACTGCCCCCAGCTCCACTCCAATCCCAGCCCCATAGCCTCTCCACTGCCCCCCAGCTCCACTCCAATCCCAGACCCATAGCCCCTCCCCTGCCCCCCAGCCTCACCCCCTGGCCTCCCAGCTCCACCCCGATCCCAGCCCCATAGCCCCCTCCCCTACCCCACAGCCCTCAATGCCAGCCCAATAGCCCCCTCCCCTGCCCCTCAGTACAGACACAAACACACACACCCCCCGCGACCAAGATTGGGGCCCCGTCGCGCCGGGCGCTGCCCAGACCCACTGTAAGAGCCAGTTCTGGGGTATCTATTATCTCTGTGTGTGATGATTATTGGTGACCAGGTACCTTCCCCCCACCTCCATTATCGGGGACCCCCCTTCTGTTCTCCCTCCCCTCCCCACCCCCTCCAATGCGGCTCAGTTGGCGGCCACCCCTTCCTGGGGGTCCCGCACAAGCTCCCCGGGGTCCGTGGCCCCTTCCCCACACTCCTCCCCCAGCCCCTTCACTTCGGCCACGCTGGCGTAGTCCGTGTGGCGGGGGCCGGGGGGCTCCGGCTGCTGCTCCCCGACACGGGCCAAATTCTGCAGGGAGGCGTATTGCACGTCGGGGTCCTCTGACTCGGCACCGCCCTGGCAGGGGGAGCGGGCAATGCAGGGGTTAATAATGAGCAACGCCCCTCACTCCCGACCCGCAGCCCCCCCGCTGGCCCAGCCCTGCGGTGCCCCTCACTCCCGACCCGCAGCCCCCCGCTGGCCCAGCCCTGCGGTGCCCCTCACTCCCGACCCGCAGCCCCCCGCTGGCCCAGCCCTGCGGTGCCCCTCACTCCCGACCCGCAGCCCCCCCGCTGGCCCAGCCCTGCGGTGCCCCTCACTCCCGACCCGCAGCCCCCCGCTGGCCCAGCCCTGCGGTGCCCCTCACTCCCGACCCGCAGCCCCCCGCTGGCCCAGCCCTGCGGTGCCCCTCACTCCCGACCCGCAGCCCCCGCTGGCCCAGCCCTGCGGTGCCCCTCACTCCCGACCCGCAGCCCCCCGCTGGCCCAGCCCTGCGGTGCCCCTCACTCCCGACCCGCAGCCCCCTGCTAGCCCAGCACTGCGGTGCACCTCACTCCCGACCCGCAGCCCCCCGCTGGCCCAGCCCTGCGGTGCCCCTCACTCCTGACCCGCAGCCCCCTGCTGCCCAGCACTGCCAGTACCCCTCACTCCCGACCCGCAGCCCCCTGCTGCCCAGCACTGCCAGTACCCCTCACTCCCGACCCGCAGCCCCCGCTGCCCCAGCACTGCGGTGCCCCTCACTCCCGACCCGCAGCCCCCTGCTGCCCAGCACTGCCAGTACCCCTCACTCCCGACCCGCAGCCCCCGCTGGCCCAGCCCTGCGGTGCCCCTCACTCCCGACCCGCAGCCCCCCGCTGGCCCAGCCCTGCGGTGCCCCTCACTCCCGACCCGCAGCCCCCTGCTAGCCCAGCACTGCGGTGCACCTCACTCCTGACCCGCAGCCCCCTGCTGCCCAGCACTGCCAGTACCCCTCACTCCCGACCCGCAGCCCCCGCTGCCCCAGCACTGCGGTGCCCCTCACTCCCAACCCGCAGCCCCCGCTGCCCCAGCACTGCAGTGCCCCTCACTCCCGACCCGCAGCCCCCTGCTAGCCCAGCCCTGTCCCCCCACCTCCAGCTCTGCTGGTGCCCCCCAGTCCTATCTCTCACTCACCTTCAAAGCCACCAGCTTCTTTACTGTAACACAAAGAGAACAGTATAAGTCTCCACTCCCCTCCAGAGCCAGGGAGAGAACCCAGGAGTCCTGGCCCCCAGCCCCCCCGCTCTAACGCACCAGCCCCCACTCACCTCGTCTCCGGAGCCGGCACAGGCAGACGGACAGCACCAGGATCAGAACCAGCAAGACAAACCCCCCGCTGGCCACGGCGGCGATTCCCCAGAGCGGGGTGCAGACGTCGTTACCTACCAGACACCAGACAGGCGGTCAGTGCTGGGCGCCCCGCAGGCTCCCGTCCCCCCGGACATGCCCCGGGGGCCAGGGCCTGGCGAGGGTGCTGGTAAAATCTGCAGCTGCCGCCCCACCGGGAGGGGCTGGCAGATGAGCAGCCAAAACCCCCGTGAGAAACAGGCTGGGTCTGGATTCAACACGCTGCAGTTCTGTCAAGCGCCAAGGACGACACTTGGAGAGGCCCAATGCCGAACCGGGGCACCGCCAGGTCGGGGGGTCGTCCCTCGTCCGGCTGGAGGGGAGCGCGGCTCACATCGTACTGTGACGTGGAGCCCGGCCCTAGGACGGGGATCCCCCGGGTCCTATCAGCTTCGCTGCGGGCAGGAACAGGTGGGCGAAACCCCCCCAGCCTGCGGGAATTTGTGGGGAAACCCAAAATCTCTCATCTGGCTACCAAGAGTAGCTGAGACCTAGTGTGATGTTACAGCGAAGTAATAAAAACAGCCTCAAATTAATATTCACCACCAGCTGTTTCATTAACAGACCCCAGCCGCTGGCTGAATTCTGGTTCTGTACAGAATCTAGTCACTGAGTTTTTCTTTTCTTTTTTAGGAGCACGGGCGCCGCCGTCTGTCTTGCGGGACGTACGAGGTTTTGGGGTTTTCCCTGTCGAGGAAGGTCTAGGTTGGCTGGGTCCTGTGACGACCACCCGCCAGCCCTGGAGGACGTTTCGCCCGGCCCCGTTCTGAGTTTTTCTGAGCATCGGGGTCCCGTCCGCCATGCACCCCCAAAACGAAAAATGTGGGCCTCACCGACACAGATTCAGCGATATTTAGCGGTCGCTGAAGTGGCATTTTTCACGTACACCCCGCCCCCCCCCCCCCCCAAAATAAGCATTGGTCGAAAAAATGGCCCCTGTTTCGGTAGGAAATGAAGTGGCTCCTTCCCCCCCCCCCCCGAGGCATGGAGCCCCATTTCCAAACCCAGCTCCCCCCCCCCCCCCCCGGGCGTCCCACCATGGGGTCCCCAGGCTGGGATCACACCCTCCCTGACCAGGCGGGTTACGTGGGGAGATTCGTACCTGGCTCACATGTTGTCTCTTTACAGCAACATCCCATTGCAGCAGGGGAATCCGGGACTCTAAGGCCAGAGGAGGGACACGGGTCGCAAACTGGAAGCACAGGGAGAGAACCCAGGAGTCCTGGCTCCCAGCCCCTCCCTGCTCTAACCCACCAGCCCCCACTCCGCTCCCAGAGATGGGGAGAGAACCCAGTAGTCCTGGCTCCCAGCCCCTCCCTGCTCTAACCACCAGCCCCCACTCCACTCCCAGAGACGGGAGAGAACCCAGGAGTCCTGGCTCCAGCCCCTCCCTGCTCTAACCACCAGCCCCCACTCCACTCCCAGAGACGGGGAGAGAACCCAGGAGTCCTGCTCCCAGCCCCTCCCTGCTCTAACCACCAGCCCCCACTCTCCTCCCAGAGATGGGGAGAGAACCCAGGAGTCCTGGCTCCCAGCCCCCCTGCTCTAACCACCAGAACCCACTCCCCTCCCAGAGCCAGGGAGAGAACCCAGGAGTCCTGGCTCCCAGCCCCCCTGCTCTAACCCACCAGAACCCACTCCCCTCCCAGAGCCAGGGAGAGAACCCAGGAGTCCTGGCTCCCAGCCCCCCTGCTCTAACCCACCAGCCCCCACTCCCCTCCCAGAGCCAGGGAGAGAACCCAGGAGTCCTGGCTCCCAGCCCCCCTGCTCTAACCCACCAGAACCCACTCCCCTCCCAGAGCCAGGGAGAGAACCCAGGAGTCCTGGCTCCCAGCCCCCCTGCTCTAACCCACCAGAACCCACTGCCCTCCCAGAGATGGGGAGAGAACCCAGGCGTCCTGGCTCCCAGCCCCCCCCCACTCTAGATCATTAGGTCCCATGCACGACCCCACCCCATGGGAGGCTATCCCCAGGGCCACGTCCCATGGGTCTCACACCAAGGCACAGGCAAGGCACCCACAAGTCAGCCATTTCAAACCCAGTGGGGCCCAGAGAGGGGGGATGGGGGCTGAGTGTGTAGGGGATGGATAATTTGAGGGGGGGGATTGATAGAGAAATTAACTGAGTGGGAGGGAGGGAGGGGGTGGGGATGGGGATGGAGAAAGGGGTAGAGGGAGGGAGGGAGGAAGGGGAAGATGGATGGGGGAGGGAGGTGGTTGGGATGGAGGGAGGGAATGGGTGGGGATGGGGATGGGGATAAAGGAAGGGGTAGATGGAGGGAGGGAGGGAAGGGGTGGGGATGGGGATGGAGGAAGGGAGGGGTAGATGGATGGATGGGGGAGGGAGGGAGGGGTGGGGAGAGAGGGATGGATAAAGGAAGGGTTAGATGGATGGAGGATGGGATAAAGGAAGGGGTAGATGGAGTGGGGTAGATGGATGGGTGGTGGGGATGGGGATGGAGGAAGAGGGAGGGAGGGAGGGGAAGATGGATGGGGGAGGGAGGTGGTTGGGAGGGAGGGGTGTGGATGGGGATGAAGGAAGGGGTAGATGGAGGGAGGGAGGGACGGGGTAGGGATGGACGGATGAGGGAGGGAGGGAGGGGTGGGGAGAGAGGGATGGATAAAGGAAGGGTTAGATGGATGGGGGATGGGATAAAGGAAGGGGTAGATGGATGGCAGAGGGAGGTGTGGGGGGATTGAGGGGGTGGAGATAGATGGGGAGGGGGAATGAATGAATGGATAGAGAGGAAGGGAGGGATGGGGGGTGGCTGAATGGAGGGGGGATAGAGGGGGAGGGAGGTACCCTAGATGGGCAGTGGGGCAGGATGGACAGTTGGTTCGAATCTCTCTAAATCCCCCCCCACCACTCAGCTGTCTCCAGCCCCACCTTCACCCTCTGCCCCCTTCCCACCCCCAACCCGGCCCCTCGGCGAGGGGCACACTCACCCGCCCCTGGCAGCCCCGCAGACGGCCCCAGCCCGGCGAGCGGCCCCCGCAGCACCGTCCGTCCGTCCCCCACTGGCTGCGTGTCCTGCAGGGGGGACGGGGGGGGAACTTCTGCTTCCAGCTCCCCAGCCCCGGAAACCCCCAAGTGTTCAAACCCGAAGCCAGAGAAGCAGCTGTATCCGCCCTCGAATGCTGCAGGGTCAGCAGGGGGGCGGGCTGGGAGCCAGGACGCCTGGGTTCTCTCCCCAGCGCTGGGAGGGGAGGGGTCTGGTGGGTTATAGCAGCGGGGGGCTGGGGTCAGGACGCCTGGGTTCTCTCCCTGGCTCTGGGACGGAGGGGGCTGGTGGGTTAGAGCAGCGGGGGGCTGGGGTCAGGACGCCTGGGTTCTCTCCCTGTCTCTGGGAGGGGAGGGGGCTGGTGGGTTAGAGCAGCGGGGGGCTGGGAGCCAGGACTCCTGGGTTCTCTCCCTGGCTCTGGGAGGGGGTCTGGTGGGTTAGTGAAGAGGGGGCTGGGGTCAGGACGCCTGGGTTCTCTGCCCAGGAGACCCCAGGCGCAGGGGAAGTAGGAGGGGCAGTTTTGGTGCCCCCAAGGGAGAGCCTGGCAGAGGCAAAATTTCCACTGCTGAAGTGTGAAATCTACCCACAGCCCCAGGGGCCCTGCTCCCCACCCGGGAAGGTTGACCCAAAGCCCCCATCCCCCAGGCTGGGGTCCGTCCTTCCTTGAGAATCTGCTGGTTGTGAAATACAGGCGTCTCCTTCCTTCTGCAAAACAACCCCACAACTTCCTGGCTACCGTCTCCTCCCTCATCGGCCTCTCCACAACCAAATGCAACAGAACCCAGGAGTCCGGGCTCCCAGCCCCCCTGCTGTAATCCATAGCCCCCACTCCCCTCCCAGAGCTGGGAGAGAACCCAGGAGTCCTGGCTCCCATCCCCCTCTGCTCTACCCACTGGGCCCCACTCCCCTCCCAGAGCTGGGAGAGAACCCAGGAGTCCTGGCTCCCATCCCCCTCTGCTCTACCCACTGGGCCCCACTCCCCTCTCAGAGCTGGGGGAGAACCGAGGAGTCCAGGCTCCCAGCCCCCCTGCTCTTCCCACTGGGCCCCACTCCCCTCTCAGAGCTGGGGGAGAACCGAGGAGTCCTGGCTCCTGTCCCCCCCTGCTCTAACCACTAGACCCCACTCCCCTGCCAGAGCTGGGATAGAAATTGGGAGTACGGGCTCCCAGCCCCCTCCCACCTCCCCTCACCCCTGCGTGTGTTTGTGGGTCCCTTTCACCCGTTCCCGGGCCCCCACTGAGTGACCCTTTGGCAGCTCTGCCGGGTATTATTGTAGGCCCTACGGGATGTCATTGGAGGGACCCGGGGGCTGCAGCGGCGCTGTGGGAAATGAAGATTTCTGTTTCCAGCAGAATCGGCGTTTATCCGGCTACTCGCCGAGCGGCCGGGCGCAGAGAAACGCGAGTCGAGACGGTGCGGCGAGGAGGCGGCCGGCTCCGGGGGGCGTCAGGGCCCCAAAATATCACGAGACTGGCTTAAAAACCCAGGGCCTGGGGAAATCACCACTCCAGGGCTTGACACGTCAGCGGATTGGCTGGGGAAACCGTGACCCGGGACGGCCCTGAGACGTTGCACGCCGCACGATGTTGTGAAAATATGCTAATGAGTGTGAATACGACGTCACTGGACTTGCTTCCTGCACGAGGTCTCTTGTAAGGTCTCGTTACAAAGCTTCTAACCTAGTGAGTGCGGATCCTCTTTGTGTGAATGTATCACGCTGGGCTGTGAAATATCGCTGACGGCCTATTGTCGTTAGGCAAAGTGTGGGCCATCAATGGGGTTGGAATCTGGATGGCTCCCGTTATCCAGGACAATGGGTGGTAAACGGCTCTGGTGATTTGTAACCCTTCCTGTGAGTCGGGCCAGGGAGAATGGAGGCTGGGGGCTCACCAGACGTGACCACGTCACCTGGTGCTGGAATCCATCTTAAACCGGGGGCTTTGCCATTTCGAAGGAGGGTGGGGACCCACAGAGACAAGGGATTCCCACCTTGGGCCAAAGCTATAAAACGGGGGGGGGGGGACAGAACAAAGGGGGGCAGTCATGAGAAAACCCCTAGTTACCCCCTGAGCTGGAACAAGGGCTGTACCGGGGAAAAGGACGGGCCCAGACTAGGGAGGGGTCTAGTCTGTGAAAGAAGCTTCTTGGAACCTCTCTGAGGGGGAGATTTCCCTGTATTCAGTTTCTTAATGTATTAGGCTCAGACTTGCGGGTTTTGTTTGATTTTGCTTGGTGACTTACTTGGTTCTGGCTGTTATTACTTGGAACCACTGAAATCCTACTTTTTGTACTTCATAAAATCACTTTTGTTTATTAATTAACCCAGAGTAAGTGATTAATCTCTGGGGGAGCAAACAGCCGGGCATATCTCTCTATCAGTGTTATAGAGGGCGGACAATTCATGCGTTTACCCTGTCTAAGCTTTGCACAGAGTAACACGGATTTATTGGGGGTTGGACCCATTGGGAGCTGGGGGTCTGGGGGCTGGAGACGGGTGACTTGCTGCGCTGGTTTAGGTTAAAGCAGGTTTGGGGGCGTGGCTCAGACCCGGGTCTGGGTTGCAGCCGGCTGGCGTGTCTGGCCCAACCAGGCAGGGATCTGGGGTCCCAGGCTGGCAGGGAAAACGGGCTCCGAGGTAAATTCAGCACATCAGGTGACAGTCCCAAGGGGGTTTCTCTGACCCAGCCTGTCACAGGTCCCCACGATTCTCTGCAGAAAGAACAAGCCGGGGCCGGCGGCAGGCCGAGACTGGCTGGAAATGAACGCGAGCGGGGCGGGAGGGACAAAGCGAGACACCCACCAATCCAGACCTTTCGTTTCAACCGGCTGTTGGGTTTCTCTCAGCGTCTCGGGGGGGCCATTTCCAGCTGTTCTCCCCAGCCAGGACGGGGGAGAAAGAGTCGAGTTCGTAGCCCAGAGTCCAGATCCCCGGGACTCCTGGAGCTGGGGCATGAAGAAAAGGGCCCAAACTTGCAATTGCTGGTTACGTGTACAGGGGAGTGCTGGGGAGGGGAGAGGGGCTGGTGGTTAGGTTGGGGGGCTGGGGGCCAGGACTCCTGGGTTCTCTCCTGGCTCTGCGAGGGTAGGACGGGCTAGTGGTTAGAGCAGGAGACACAAAAATTCACATTTGCAGCTGGGCTTTGGACTGAAGCTCCCGGACTCGTCTCTGTCTCCTCCGGGACACTAGGACGGGGAAAAGGAGAGAGAAAAGGGAAGGGCTCAAATAAGTGGGGTGGAAAACGGCTTCTCCCCAACCTGGCAACCAGTAAAGTATCTGATACCATCAGCAGAGCTGGGGGGAGCCCAGGGCTGGGCTAGCAGGGGCTGCGGGTTGGGAGTGAGGGGCACCGGCAGAGCGGGGGGGAGCCCAGGGGGCTGCGGGTCGGGAGTGAGGGGCACCGGCAGAGCGGGCGGATCTGGTCGCTCACGTTTCCTCTGGTAGAACAGGCTGGTCCCCAGGGCGCTGGCGGCGAAGCCGAAGACGCAGATCAGCCCACGCAGGAAAAGCCACAAGAGGACGAATCCGTCAGGCTTCACGTCCATGTGCGCTGAACAGGTTAGAAGGGAGGAGAAAGGGATTGTGGGAAATTAATACTATATGGGATGGGGAGAGAACCCAGGAGTCCTGGCTCCCAGCCCCCCTGCTCTAACCACCAGCCCCCACTCCCCTCCCAGAGCCGGGGAGAGAACCCAGGAGTCCTGGTTCCCAGCCCCCCCTGCTCTAACCCACCAGCCCCCACTCCCCTCCCAGAGCCGGGGAGAGAACCCAGGAGTCCTGGTTCCCAGCCCCCCCTGCTCTAACCACCAGCCCCCACTCCCCTCCCAGAGCAGTGGAGAGAACCCAGGAGTCCTGGCTCCCAGCCCACCCTGCTCTAACCACCAGCCCCCACTCCCCTCCCAGAGCGGTGGAGAGAACCCAGGAGTCCTGGCTCCCAGCCCACCCTGCTCTAACCCCCAGCCCCCACTCCCCTCCCAGAGCGGTGGAGAGAACCCAGGAGTCCTGGCTCCCAGCCCACCCTGCTCTAACCACCAGCCCCCACTCCCCTCCCAGAGCGGTGGAGAGAACCCAGGCGTCCTGGGCTGCCCCGGACTCACCTGGTTTCAGCACCTGGAGCCACGTCCCGTTGCCCGCCCCCTCCCCCAGGGTGGGGATCTTCACCAGGCAGCGGTAGGTGCCGGTGTCGTAGGGTCTCAGCTCCCGCAGCTCCACGTCGGCTCTCCGCTCCCGCAGGAAGCTCCGGTCCTGGGCCCGGCCCACCCGGCCCCGGAACTCCTGGGTCCCATCGCTCAGCTCCAGCCGGGCGCCCGGCAGCTCCTTCACCCAGGTGTAGCTGCCCAGCCTGGGCTCCCGGGTGCTGTTGTAGGAGCAGGGCAGGGTGATGGAGCCGCCCTCGGTGCCCTGCACCCAGCGGGGCTGGGAGACCCACAGGTCCTGCGCCCGGCAGCCTGGCAAAGAGACGGGACAGAGGGAGATACCCACGGAGCCAGGCAGGGGCCTGTCCCCTTGGGGGGCGCTGGCTCCCATCGGCCCCAGGCCGGGACTGGCTGGCTCAGGGGGCGGGAAGGGGACCCAGGCTGTACGACGGCCAGCCCGGTGGTCCGTCCAGCCTGCTGGCCCGTCTGTGGCAGGCCTGGCAATGAACAGAACAGGGAGATTATCCAGGGCTCCAGCCCTGGCCGGCCAGTCCCAGCTTCTGGCTCCAAACCAGCCTCAAACCAGAGTCAAACCAGCTTGTGAAATGGTGAGAGGAACCATCACGTAAATCGTACGATACGTCGGCTGGTTTCAGTAGCTGGGTCCACCCGAGCCGTCCCCTGCCCGCATCTCTCTGTCCCCATCCACCCTACCCGACAGCTGTCTATCTATCTAGCCCCATCCACCCTCTCTCTCTCTCTCTCTCTATCCCCACCAACCCCCTCTATCTATCTATCTATCTATCTATCTATCTATCTAGCCCCATACACCCCCTCTATCTATCTATCTAGCCCCATCCACCCCCTCTATCTATCTATCTATCTATCTAGCCCCATCCACCCCCTCTATCTATCTATCTATCTACCTATCTAGCCCCATCCACCCCCTCTATCTATCTATCTATCTATCTATCTAGCCCCATCCACCCCCTCTATCTATCTATCTATCTATCTAGCCCCATCCACCCCCTCTATCTATCTATCTAGCCCCATCCACCCCCTCTATCTATCTAGCTAGCTAGCTAGCCCCATCCACCCCCTCTATCTATCTATCTAGCCCCATCCACCCCCTCTATCTATCTATCTAGCTAGCTAGCTAGCTGTCACGGAGTGTGGGGGAGTCCGGCCCTGCACCCCTCTTCCCCAGATTCACTGGGAGTCTCAGCCAGCCAGTAGAACAGAAGGTTTATTAGAGATGCCAGGAACACAGTCCAAACAGAGCTTGTCAGTACAACCAGGACCCCTCAGCCGGGCCCTTCCGGGGGGCAGGGAGCTTAGACCCCAGCCCGGGGCTCCCTGCATTTCACCCCACAGCTCCCAACGGGGGCAGGGAGGCCAGACCCTGTCTGCCCCTCTCCCCTCCTCTCCAGCCAGTTCCAAACTGAAACTCTGCAGCCCCTCCTCCCCCTTTGTCTCCTTCCCGGGCCAGGAGGTCACCTGATCCCTTTGTTCCAACACCTTCAGCTCTCACCTTTGCAGGGGAGGGGCCGGGCCATCTGTTGCCAGGAGACAGGGCCATTCTCTGTGTCCAGGCCTCTGCCCACCCCTGCCTTCTAGGGCTTTGTAACAATCATGCACCGTTGTCCCACCACCTAGATACTCAAGCACTGCATAGGGGAAACCGAGGCACCCACACAGTACTCAGGGAAACCTTAACAACAGTCCTAGTTTGTCACACTAGCCCCATCCACCCCCTCTATCTATCTATCTATCTATCTATCTATCTATCTATCCAACCCCACTATCTATCTATCTATCTATCTATCCCCACCCACCCCATCTATCTATCTATCTATCTATCTATCTATCTATCTATCCCCACCCACCCCATCTATCTATCTATCTATCTATCTATCTATCTGTCGCCTTTTCCAACACTACATATTTCTGGCTGATGCTCAGATCAGAAAACACTCGCCGTTTTCTCTCATCCCCTCACCGAACAATTCCCCATTCCCTTATTTAATCTTTTCTTCATTTTCTACAGTTCAGTTCTCGTTTCCTTTCCGTTTGTGTCCTTGGCCTTTGTACTTTTCCACACAAAGCAAATGTCCCCAAAGAGCGCCAGAGACCGCGAGACCCAGGAATTGTCACGCCCAGAACCCGGCTCGGTTCAGTGTCAGTGATCGTACTGTAACACGGTTACACTGGAAAGAAATCCCAATCGTTTGCTGAAGCTAATCGTTACATATGGGGCAATAACTGAAATCGATTGGTATTAACAGCTGGGACGAATTCTTAAACCTTTTGCAAGAATTTACGGGGCTGAACTCTGAGATGGGTTTATGTGATTAACTGGGATATGTTTTTAAAGAAAACAGTATTTTCCTAGGATTAAATATTACAGGAATTTCAATAATCGAATGGGGTACTCAATCCCATAATTTCCTTGGATTAAATGATACATTTCTGGGGTTAATTTAGAAAGGACCTGTGGATTATCTTTAAGAAAACCCTATTTTCCTAGAGTTAAATTTTAAAAGAATTGCAATAATCGGATGGGATTAACAGATACATTCCCTGGAATTAATTTCTAATCTTCTGGGTTTAATTTTGAAATGCATCAGAGAACAATTTACTCCCATTATTTTTAGGGACATTGAAATAGTTCCCCCGGGATTATTCTTTAATTAAATTTCAATCGTTCGCAGGATTAACGATTACACTGCAATCAGTTTGTGCTTTCGACTCTGAAATAAATTGGTATCGTTCAGGGAGTAACAGATACGTTCTCACAATGTCCTTGGAGTAATGCACTGAATTGCAAATCGTGTTGAGATTAATGTTAACGGACTTTGCAATTAAATAGCTGGGATTATTTTTCGAAGAAACTGCAATAATTTTACTGTGATTTGTTTAAACTGCAACAATCGTTTGGGGATTAGGTTTAAAGAAATTGCAACAATTCTGCCGAGAATCTCAAATTATTGCAATACTTAGCTAACAATTACAAAGAACTGCATTCAGTTACCAGGAACCAGCCTGTAATAATTCAGTTTAATTAACTATTAAATAATAATTTAGTACCATTAACTCTGAAATAAATTGCTACAAATTGCTGACTTCACTCTTAAAGAGGTTGAAATGATTCAGTGGGACGAGCTCTTAACTAGCTTGCAATATTTCACCAGGATTATTACACACTGGGATTATATTTTAGAGGAACCGCAGAAAAGTCAGTGGGCTTAACTTTTAAATACACTGCAGTAATTGTCAAGGAATAACCAATAAATTATCTTTATTAGCAGCGATTACATTGTAAAGAAAAAGCAAGAGTTGAT
This sequence comes from Macrochelys suwanniensis, assembly GCA_033296515.1. Lineage (NCBI taxonomy): Eukaryota > Metazoa > Chordata > Testudines > Chelydridae > Macrochelys > Macrochelys suwanniensis. Next base: position 1,129,496 of record CM065788.1, on the reverse strand, counting down.
TAGGGTTGCTCGAACGGTGAATTAATTTGCTGGAATATTTTAAATTACAAGAGCTGGCTGTGATTAATGTTTAAATATTGCAAGATAATTAATAGTTAAATATGGAAGAATGAGCCGGGATTAGCTCCTAAACGTCCTCAAATTACTCAGATTAATTTGAATCAATGTCTATCATTTCCTAGGATTAAGTTTTTGAAGCCTTTGCAAAGGGCGAACAATAAATGGCCTCCATTTGCTCGGATTCGCTCAAACAAATTGCAATAATTTAGGGTTGATTTAAATACTTTGCCATAACGTCCTAATAATAAAGAAATCGCCGCGATTGGATGAGCCCGGTCGTAAGTAAAGCTCGTGAATTAAATTACACGAATTTTGAAATCGTTTTCCCGGTTTCATTCAGAACTGGGTTTAGCTGTGGAAATGTAACAGTGAACTGGGATCATTTGCTAATTGTATCGTTATTTCCCGTTCTTAGCTGTGAAAATATAACGGTTCCGGACGATGCATTTAGGTGTGAGCCTGACGGAGCCGCACGTTTACTGACGGATCCGCTCGCTGAGAAATGGGGCCCGTTCGTTATTGAACCACTTGCATTTCGGAGGCGGAATCGTTAACTTGATGCCTGGATCGGCCAGGTTAGGTTAGAGCAGCCGTTCCCAACCAGGGGTCCGGGGCCCCCGGGGGGCCGCGAGCAGGTTTCAGGGGGGCCGCCAAGTACTGGGGCTGAAACCGAAGCCTAAGCAATGTAGCTTTGCGGGGTGCCCCGTAGTGTGGGGCCCCGGGCAATTGCCCGGCTCGCTACCCCCTAACGCCGGCCCGGGCTTTTAGCCGCAGAAAACCAGTTCTGGCACAATTTGGCGGGGGGGGGGGGGCGTTGTGTCATTTGGGGGCGGCTCAGACAGGAAAAGGCTGAGAACCCCCGGTTTAGTGCCCCATCCAGAGACCCCGGGGATGGGTCCGTGCACACGTGGCTGGCTCTGCCGGTGCCCGCCGGGGCCGGCTCGGAGCGATGCCCCATGGCCTGGGCCGCCCCCCGCGCCGGTTCACACTCGCCGCCGCGTGGTCCGTTCATCCCGGCGCAGCGAGTTATCGACCCCCTCCGGCCCGCCCGGTCGGCCCCATCTCTTGGCGCCGCTCGGAGCGGGTGCCCACGAGACGGATTTAGCCGGGGACGGGCGCAGGGGGTGGCACCGGCTGGGGATAGGCAGGGCGGGGGCAGGGCACTGGATAGGGATGGATGGGTCCATGTGCCCACCTGCCCGGCCCATACAGCATCTCTCTGCCCACAGACCTCTCTGGCCCTCTGTGCCCATGGACACCCGGCTGGCGGTGCCCAGACGCGCCCGGCTGGCCAGTACCGCCCTGCGCCCCACTCTATCCTTCTGGGCTGCGGGTTCAAATCCCCCCCGCCCCTGTCCCGGCATCGCGCCCCCTCCCCGCTCACCTGCCAGCAGGGCCAGCGTCCAGAGCAGGGTGCCCGGGTCCATGGCTGCCCAGGTGTGAGGGCTCAGGAACGCGGGTGCAGGGCTCGTGCGACTCGCACCGGGGGGGGGGGGGTGGTCAGGAAATGAGCTGGGGTGAGATTCACGTCTCCGAGCACCACCCGCGTAACGAGGCCGGTTCCTGCCCTGCTTCAGGCTTCCGGCCCAAGGGCCAAGGGGGGGGCGGGGAGAGGGGCCCGGACTCCTGGGTTCTAACCCCAGCTCAGGGAGGGGAGTGGGGTCTGGTGGGTCAGAGCAGGGGAGGCTGGGAGCCAGGACTCCTGGGTTCTCTCCCCAGCTCTGGGAAGGGAGTGGTGACCAGTGGTTAGAGCAGGGGGGGCTGGGAACCAGGACTCCTGGGTTCTCTCCCTGACTCTGGGAGGGAAGTGGTGCCTAGTGGTGAGAGCAGGCGGGGCTGGGAGCCAGGGGAACTGGACAGCATTAATTTAAGTCAACAGCTTCTTACATCGGCGGGACTTTATTCAGCGCCAACGCCAGGGGCTCGCAGCCCCGCCAGCCCCACGCCGCGCACTCTGCACCCGCCTCAATCGCTCCGTGAATCTCTCCCGATCCCCGGCCCGGTCACTGCCTGTTCCAACCTGGGCAGCTCTTCCCGAGGGAATCGGCCCTTGATTTAAACCTCCCTCCGGCTCCGTGCCAGTCGCCCCCCCTGGGGAATTCCCCTCCCGGCACAAGCTGACGCCTTGTTCCCAGGCCGGCTCTGCCCAGCTCCTGCTCCCGGCCAGGCCGGGGTTCGACCCCCTGCCGGCCTGAGGACCCCGGGGGGGTGTTTGGTTCCCGGTCGGTGCCTCCAGCCCGGGACGCGTCCCCCCTTTGCCGGCGGCGCCCCGCGAACCCACCGAGCTCCTGGGGGTCTTGCTCGCAGGCCGCTTTTCTAACCCTTTCATCGGCCTGGGGGCTCCCCCCGATTGACCCACGTCCCCCTCGAATCGCGGCACCAGAACCGGAGCCAGGATCCAGCCGCGGGAAAATCCCCTCCCGGCTCCTGCCCGAGATCCCCTGGCTGAAGACGGAGCTGACCAGGGTCTGCCCAGGGGGAACCGAGGGGGGAGCCGAGCGCACAAGGGGGGGATCTGGGGACCCCGGTGTCCTGGGCTCTTCGTTCTTTTCCTCCCTGGCTCGCGGTGGTGGAGACCCAGCCCCGCTGCGGGTCGGCCGCTGCTGACGTGCGTGGTTCAGCCCCACGCGGCCGCCCCAGCGCTCAGCCGACCACACGCCCAGCCCAGGGCCTGTTTCCTGCCCCGCCGCTGGCTGAGCAGGGCTGGAGGCCGCGTTGAGTAAGCAGCTCTTGAGAGGCCGGGGTGTGTGTGGAAAAAGTGGGTCACTGGCTCTCATGCCCCATGGGAGGAAACAGACACTGGTCGCGTCTTCTACCGCCTGAGAAACCACCGGGGCGGCTGTTAACCCTCATGCTCCAAGGCAGAGAGTGAGCGCCGGGAACTAGGGGTCAGGAAGGGACAGTGAGTCCGGTGCTGGCCACGGGCTGGATGTCTTGTGTCCTCGACAGAAGCCGTGGGTCAGGTCTGAGGGGCACTGGCAAACCGGGGGGGGGCAGGGCTGGGCTGGCAGGGGGCTGCGGGTTGGGAGTGAGGGGCACTGGCAGAGCTGCGGAGTGGGGGGAGCCCAGGACTAGACTCTGCCGGTGCCCCTCACTCCCGACCTGCAGCCCCCTGCTCCTCAAGCCCTGGGCTCCCCCCACCCCACACAACCTCTGGATCTAAACACACGAGCCCCCCCGGTGGAGCTCACAAGCCTGGGGGCCGCTGCCGGCCCCTCACCCCTGCCTGCGGCCCAGCCAAACCCCCAGCGTTTTCTCTCGCCGTGTTGGGCCACCGGCCCAGCCCCGGGTTTCTCCGGCCCAGCCCCGGGTTTCACTGGCCCAGCCCCGGGTTTCTCCGGCCCAGCTCTGGGTTTCACTGGCCCAGCTCTGGGTTTCTTGGGCCCAGCTCCAGGTTTCTCCGGCCCAGCCCCGGGTTTCTCCGGCCCAGCTCCGGGTTTCACTGGCCCAGCTCTGGGTTTCTCCGGCCCAGCCCCGGGTTTCTCCGGCCCAGCCCCGGGTTTCTCCGGCCCAGCTCCGGGTTTCACTGGCCCAGCTCTGGGTTTCTCGGGCCCAGCTCCAGGTTTCTCCGGCCCAGCCCCGGGTTTCTCCGGCCCAGCCCCGGGTTTCTCCGGCCCAGCCCCGGGTTTCTCGGGCCCAGCCCCAGGTTTCTCCGACCCAGCCCCGGGTTTCACTAGCCCAGCTCCGGGTTTCACTAGCCCAGCTCCGGGTTTCTCTAGCTGGTCTCCCAGGCTTTGCTGAGCCGCTCAGTGGATTTTTCTAGCCATTTTGGCAGTGGGGTGGGGGGGGTTAAGGCATCTTGCAGAGTCTCTCCCCCCCCCCCCCCCCGTGTGAGCTGGGGGCAATTAGCCGGCCTGGCTCCCTCCCAGCTCCGCGCCGAGCCTGGAAAGACGCCCCGGTTCCCGGAGCAGCTTCGTTCCACCTCCGGGCAGGCTCCCCCCCAGACTCAGCATCGCAGGGACTGGAGACCGTCGGGTGTGGGCGGGACACACGTGGGGCGGGGCCTGGAGGGGAGCATGGACCCGAGAGCCCCAGAGTAGCTTGTGCCGGGGTCTGGTCCCCCACCCCCACCCCCCCAGCCGTGTTAGTGGGGGGGGGGGGGGGTTGTGAGGGCTGATACCGCAGGGTGAGGCCGCCCCCTGGTGGCGGATGGTGGAACTGCAGCCCCCCTGGTGGGAGAATGGAGAACTACAGGGGGCTGGTTTGGGGGGGTGTCCCTGGGGGGAGGGGGGTGTCCCTGCTGGGTGTGAATGTGTCCCCCCTACTGGGGGGTCCCTGCTGCCCCCTACTGGCTGTGCGGTGTGTGGGGAAGGAGGTGAGGGGGCATGTTTGGGGCAGGGGGCGTGTGTGGGGCGGTGAGGTGTGAGGAGGCGTGGGGGGGTATGTGTGGGTCTCCGTCCCCCCCGGCTGAGCCCCCCTAGCCGCGGACGCTGCCCCCGATGGCGGCGTAGGTGACGATTTCGCCTGCGGGCGCCGGGCGCCGACCCTGCTTCACCCTCAGCTCGGCGTAGCTCAGCTCCGGGGCCGGGGCCTGGGCCTGGGGCGAGATGGAGCTGTCAGCGCCCCCCACACACAGAGACCCACCCCTCAGACCCCCCGACCCATCAACCCCGCCTAGAGACCCGTCTCAGTCCCCCCCACACCCAGACCCGTCAGACCCCCACACACCGAGACTCCTCAGCCCCCCCTCCATCCCCTGAGCCCTGCCCTCCACAGCCCTGTCAGCCCCCCCACACACCCCTCAGATCCCCCCTTGGCCCCATCAGCCCCCACACACAGACCCCACAGCCTCCCTCACAGTCCTGTCCGCCCCCCCTCAGCCCCATCAGCACCCCCACCAAACCCCTCAGCCCCCCCTTGGCCCCATCCACACACCCCTCAGACCCCCCCCCATGGCCTCGTCAGCCCCCCACAGCCATCCCCAGCCAGGATTGTCACCTCAGCTCTTCCCCAGGTGATCCGCACCCCACAGCCCTGCCACCCCCCACAGACAGCACCCCCCAGCTGGGATCAGCCCCACATCCTGAGCCACCCCCCAGGCCCGGCTTGTCCCCACCCCCACCCCCTGCACCTCCGGTGTTGGGGGTCCCGGCCCTTCCCTCAGGCAGGGGAGTCCCCGACTCACAGATCCACCCCCCTAGGTACTGGGCTGCCTGTCCCTGCAGACACCCCTCCCTCCCCCCCCATACCTGCCTCCATCCCCCCCACATTCCCCCCTCCATCCCTCCCTCTCTCCGTCCTCCCAGCGGGGTCTCACCTCCATCGGGGCTTCCGTCTGGGGTCCTACTTCTCGCCGGTCTGGGGGGCACATCATTAATGTAATTAATTAACCAGCAGGAGCTAGGAATCGCTAGTCCACAGCTCCGCCGATAGCCAATTAGAAAGATCGTTGGGCTAATCAGTTCTCAGGGTACAGCCAAGAATCGGTTCTTGGCATCAGCGTAAACCGCCAATAACCAGTGATCAATAGCCATTCCGCAAGAATCAGTAGCCAGCCGGTAATCGATAGAGCCGGCCGTCTGGGGTCATTAATAGGTGAGTGGTGATTGGCAGCCGACGGGAAGACGACAGGGGTCGGTAGCCGGGAATTGATCATTAGTCACCAATAGGCAACTATGGGTAGAAGCCAATAAGCAGAAGCCGTTAGCCAATGGGCAGTAGCCAGTCGTCAATAACCTTTAGACAATAATCCGTAGCCATTACTCAATGGTCGGTAGCCACTAATCTAGCAAGAAGCAAGCGTCTTTAGCCAGGAACCAGGAGCCAAAACTCGATAATTGGTAGCCAGTAATCAGCAGATAATAATAAATATTCAGTAGCCAGCAATCAGTAGCCAATAATCGATAACTAGGAGCCAATTATCAATCAGTAGCTAGTAATCAATAGCCAATCATCAATATAATTAATCAATAGCCGATCAGTAGCTAATAATTCTTGGTGAATACTCAATAACCAGGAGCCAATTGCCAATCGGAAGCCAGTAATCAATAGCCAATAATCAGTAGCCAGTAATCAATAATAAGTTGTCAATAGCCAATCAGTAGCTAATAAAAGCAAATCATCAATAACCAGGAGCCAATTATCAATCAGTGGCTCGTAAGGTCCCCAGTCAGTGGCCAGTGTCAATGTCAGGGTCCCCGGCTAGGGGTAGGGATGGGTTTGGGGTCAGGGTTCGGGTGTCTGGTTGGGGGTGGGGTCAGGGGTCAGGGTCTCTGGTTGGGGGTGGGGTTAGCATTAGGCTCCGTGATTGGGGTTTGGGTCAGGGCTGGGGCTGAGGGTCGGGGTCTCTGGTTGGGGGCAGCCCCCCAATCTCCCTGTGACACCTGGCACCTCACTATTCACCACTGTCATGTAAATAGGATACGTTTTGTGCAAAGTGCGTCTTGTGAGGCGTCATTGTGAACGTCTCGATCCGCTCGACACTCACATCTCGGCGGATTGTGTGCGCTGCCGGCGGGTGTGAAGTTGTGACGTTTGTCTGTGTGTGTCACTGGACTGTGTGCGCTGCCGGCGGGTGTGACGTTGTGACGTTTGTCTGTGTGTGTTGAGAACACCCACAAGGAGCCTTTCGGGTACGACGGGGAACAGGCCAATCAAGGTGAGCGGCTCAGTGAGAAAATGGGGAAACGCTGGTGAAAGTGCAGCGTGGGGGAGGGAGCCCAGGCCAGCGGGTTGGGGGGCTCAGTGGTGCCCCGGTTCCAGGAGGCGCCCGGGGGGGGGGGACTCGTCCCACTCACCTCGTCTCATCTTGTGACAGATAAAAATCAGGGCGGCGGCTGCGCCAGCGACCCCCACAGCGGTGCCCAGGCCCACGAGGGGCGCGCCCAGCACCAGGGGGGCCGGAGGGGGGACTGGGGGGTGGGAAGAAAAGAGGGAATGAGACAAAGCGTCCGGAGAAGGTGGGGGAGCCGGCGCTGACCCCTTCCCTGCGGCCCTGTGCACCCCCCGGTCGTCTCTTCATTCCCCCCCTCGCCCTTCCCGTGGGCTCCCTCTTCATCCCCTCCGTCGGGTTTCACTCCTTCTTTCCTTTCTTCGTTACTCAGCCCCTCCGGCCGGCCCGTCTTTCGCGCGCTCCCCGGGGGCATCTCCGCCTTTGCGTCTTCTCCCCCCCACACGTCCTCCGCAGCCCACGACGCGCCCCCCCCCCCCGCGCCTCCCGCGGCCCTGCACGGACTCCGCCCACAAAACCAGCCGCTGAGAACGACCCACAAATAACACTAACGGCCCCATTTCCCCCTTTTCAATCCAGAACCACCCCCGGTTCTAACCCACCAGCCCCCTCTCCCCTCCCAGAGCCGAGAGAGAACCCAGGAGTCCTGGCTCCCAGTCCCCCCTGCTCTAACCCACCAGCCCCCACTCCCCTCCCAGAGCCGGGAGAGAACCCAGGAGTCCTGGCTCCCAGCCCCCCCTGCTCTAACCCACCAGCCCCCACTCCCCTCCCAGAACCGGGAGAGAACCCAGGAGTCCTGGCTCCCAGCCCACTCTGCTCTAACCACCAGCCCCCACTCCCCTCCCAGAGCCGGGGAGAGAACCCAGGAGTCCTGGCTCCCAGCCCACCCTGCTCTAACCACCAGCCCCCACTCCCCTCCCAGAGCGGTGGAGAGAACCCAGGCGTCCTGGGCTGCCCCGGACTCACCTGGTTTCAGCACCTGGAGCCACGTCCCGTTGCCCGCCCCCTCCCCCAGGGTGGGGATCTTCACCAGGCAGCGGTAGGTGCCGGTGTCGTAGGGTCTCAGCTCCCGCAGCTCCACGTCGGCTCTCCGCTCCCGCAGGAAGCTCCGGTCCTGGGCCCGGCCCACCCGGCCCCGGAACTCCTGGGTCCCGTCGCTCAGCTCCAGCCGGGCGCCCGGCAGCTCCTTCACCCAGGTGTAGCTGCCCAGCCTGGGCTCCCGGGTGCTGTTGTAGGAGCAGGGCAGGGTGATGGAGCCGCCCTCGGTGCCCTGCACCCGGCGGGGCTGGGAGACCCACAGGTCCTGGGCCCAGGAACCTGAGGGATCAAAGGCCAAGGGTCAGTAGGACAGAAGACCCCACTCCCCTCCCAGAGCCAGGGAGAGAACCCAGGAGTCCTGGCTCCCAGCCCCCCCTCCCCTCCCCTCCCAGAGCTGGGGAGATCTCAGAGGATTTGGCCAAATGGCGATCGTCCAAGCGCCAGGCCTCACATTCGGCCATCGAGCCTGGTCTCCTCCCAGCGCCCGATTGCACCCAACTGCCGCCGGACTGTCCCCGGCCAACGCATCTTCCAGGAAGGCCTCCGGGCTGGACTGGGAGCCACCCAGAGCTGGACAATCCCCCGCTTCCCTGGGTGGGGCTTTGCGACGGTCCATCCCCCTCGCTCTTAAACACCGGAGCCTCATTTCTAATGGGAACGGGTCGGGCTTCCATTTCCTGCTCCGGGTCTTGGGCTGCCCGGCTCCGGCAGGAGAAAGAGCCGTTCGGTGCCGCGCTTTGTCTCCCCGAGGTCCCCTCTGGATCTTCCGCCGGGCGCGCTGAACGGACGGAGCTCCTCACAGCGCCCACTCTCGGACGCTTTCCTCCCACCCTCCAACCTCTGCCCTCTCTAAGGTCTCCACCTCCGTCCTGCAGGACAATCCCCAACCTTGAGGGTCAGGGTCCGAGAGTTGGACAATCCCCCACGGCCGCAGGTAAATTGCTCCGAAATGATGGTTATTTACCCCTCTGAGTGTGTCTGTCTTCAGCCTGGAGCTCATTCGGCTGCAGTCTGCTGGATGGAGGAGCCCTCGACTATCAGAAATCTTCTCCCTCCGGCGTCGCCTTCCCTCGGATAAATCCACGTTTCACTCCCGGCTTCGGGCCTTCCAACATTTACCCGTATTCTCCACATGAAGCGCACGAGACGCTCCCGTGATGATGTTGCCCATTCTGGCGATTTTCTCCCGATAGCTGGTGTTTTTCATCGACTCCTGGCTCATGGTGTTGGGTGGAAACGTCACATTTTCAGCTTTTGTTCACCCAAAAAAACCAGAAACGGTTTCAAGCCCTTTGGGTTGTGGAGAAAACCCAGCCAGCGCGACGGCGAAAGCGAAATATAGATTTTTTCCCCCCAATGGAAAATCTGCGATGCAAAGAGAAACGCTTTGGTGGGGCGTCTTTCGGGGTCGCAGCATTCGCAACACGTGTTGGGTTCCCAGCTGGAACCCCTCAAATCTGGGACGAGAATTGAATGTAACAGAAAAGCCTTTTCCCACCGAAAAACTTTTTGATGGAAGGTTTTTATCGACCCTCGCGGCTTGAAAAACGAGAGGCAAAGAAAGACGATGCCCAGGGGGATTATTTTTTACAATCTTGATTTTTTTTCAAAGTGAGCAGCATTGCTAACCCCAGCCATGATTTAACCTCCCCCAAAATTCATGAGCTTTGCCTAAAATTCACAAGATTTAGAAGAAAAAGACGAAATCTTTGGCTTTCAGAATTCACATTTCTGAACGTTTCTCCACCATACAAAATGCCAGGAACTTACAGGTTTTTTAAAAAGACAAACGGACATGTCCCCGTAGATCTGCAGAAGCCGGAGTTTTAAGGAAAACACCAAATATCGTCACAATCAAATCATCACCTGGCCATTTGAGACAAAAAATGGCGATTTCTCTGTGGCCGTGAAAATCGGCAGGGGAGAATTGTTTGTTTCTGGCAAGACATTTCCATTTCTCATTCAACGGCTGTCGTCGTTCAAACGCCAAGAAAATGTGGATTAGATAACGATTAAAGAATCCAGATTAGATTAAGATTAAGTCAAATAATCCCCATTTATACCATCATGCAGCCAGGATCTGCAAACGCGGGCACACAGGGGTAACGTTAGACTTGGTCCGTCTTTTCCATGCACATTTTAGGGGAATCGTTTTGGGGTTTTCATCAACTTCTGTTGCTTTTTATCCTCTCCTGTGTGAAAAAATCTGGGTTCCACAATGAAACATTGTCCAGAAAAACATATTTTCCAGGGACACTTTTCAGCGGACAATGTCGGGGTTTTCAGACCTTGAGGGGGGGATGTTGGGTTTTTCACCAAACCCTTTTACAGAATTATTTGGGGTTGTCTCGGTTTTGGAAGCAGTGAATGATTGGTTGGGAAGGAGGGAATATTTAAGCGGCGTTCGGTGGTTTTCACTGCTTGGTCGGGTGGGTTGGTTCATTTTTTCCCCGCATGTCTTGAGGAAACGTTCTGGGGTTTTTCCACCCAAAAGTCACCGCCCCGAATGCCCCAAGGGGCTCGGCAGCGTCTCCCGGTCACCAAGAGAAGTCGGGCCCGTAGCCGCTCTGACCTCGCCCGGCGTGGCTGACTGAAAAAGCCAAATATGATTTGGGGGGAGCAAAAAAAGGGGGAAATATTTAAAAAAATTGAGATAAAAACCAGAAAAATGGGAGGTTTTTGTGTCTCTTTCTGCCTGGCTCCATGTTTCAGGGCAGCCGTCGCTGGTGGCCGCGTGGGGACCCGCTCGGGGTGTCATGGGGGGGTAGAGCGGCGGTGGGGGGGGGTCACGTCAGACCAGGGAGGGCGAATTCCCTCCGGACGGCGAGACGGTAGCCGGGATGATGGCGCCGGGTCTGGGGTCCTGGTTCAAACGGGCTGATGGGGCGACTGGCTGACCCCCCCCGGGCGGAGGGGAGTGGGGGGAGGGATGGACAGAAGGTGGAAGGGGGGGATGAAGCGATGACCCCAGAGGGGATCAGGGAAATCCCTGCACACAGGGGGGCGCCGAGGTGGGACCCCTCCCAGGGGGGGCTGATCTGTGGGAAGGGACGATTGTGCCCCTGGGTCCATCCCCGGCTGCAGGACCCCTGGGCTGGGGGGCAGGAGGGGCAGGGTCCCTCTTACCAGAGCAGGTGAGCAGGCAAAGGCAGATCTGGGGCAGAGCCATGGTGCCGGTGGCTGCAGGGGTCCCGGAGTGAGACCCCCACCCCGCGGGGCGGCAGGATCCAGGCAGCCCCCACCGGACGTGAGTCACTGAAACCAGAGCGAGCGGGGCCTGGAGAGCGACGCCTACGCTGGGCCGGAAACCTCCCCCCCCCCACCCCCCCGGCCAGGCCCCTCTGCCCCCAGCCCAGCCGGTGCCCCTCACTCCCGACCCGCAGCCCCCAGCCCAGCCCTGACCCCCCAGCCCTGCCAGTGCCCCTCACTCCCGACCCGCAGCCCCTGTTAGCCCAGCCCTGCCCCCCCAGCTCTGCCGGTGCCCCTCACTCCCGACCTGCAGCCCCCAGCCCAGCCCTGGGCTCCCCCAGCCCTGCCAGTGCCCCTCACTCCCGACCCGCAGCCCCTGCTAGCCTGGCCCTGCCCCCCCACGCCCTGCTGGTGCCCCTCACTCCCGACCCGCAGCCCCCTGTTAGCCCAGCCCTGCCCCCCCCAGCCCTGCCAGTGCCCCTCACTCTCAAGCCGCAGCCCCCTGCCAGCCCAGCCCTGCCCCCCCAGCTGTGCCGGTGCCCCTCACTCCCGACCCGCAGCCCCTGCCAGCCCAGCTCTGCCCCCCCAGCTCTGCCGGTGCCCCTCACTCCCGACCCGCAGCCCCCAGGTCTCCGCACGTGAGCTGTCTCTGTGGTTCACAGGCTCGCGCACCAGACAGGGCCGGGGTCAGCAGCCCGGAGCAGAGACGCTGACCACAGGGAGGGGGACGCGGGGCCTCTCGCTGTCTGTGCAGCTCGGGGCTGGGGGGTCACAGGGCCCCTGTGGGCTCCAGGCTGATGCACGAACCCGCTGGGCTGAGCACGGGCGGCCGCGAGGCATTTCCTCTGCGACCACAATCCCCAGCTCGCAGTGCCCAGCGCCTGCCGCCTCGGCGAGCGCCCAGGGGCTGCGGGTCGGGAGTGAGGGGCACCGGCTGGGCTGGGCGGGCAGGGGCTGCAGGTTGGGAGTGAGGGGCACCGGCACGGCTGCGGGGGGCAGGGCTGGGCTAGCAGGGGGCTGCGGGTCGGGAGTGAGGGGCACCGCAGGGCTGGGCCAGCAGGGGGCTGCGGGTCGGGAGTGAGGGGCACCGGCAGGGCTGGGCCGGCAGGGGCTGCGGATTGGGAGTGAGGGGCACCGGCCGGGAGGGTGGGGGGGTGGGGGGCTGGGCCGGCAGGGGCTGCGGGTCGGGAGTGAGGGGCACCGGCAGGGCGGGGGCTGGGCTGGCAGGGGCTGTGGGTTGGGAGTGAGGGGCACCGGCAGGGCTGGGCTGGCAGGGGCTGCGGGTCGGGAGTGAGGGGCACCGGCAGGGCGGGGGCTGGGCTGGGCGAGCAGGGGCTGCGGGTCGGGAGTGAGGGGCCCCAACGGGGCGGGGGCTGGGCTGGCAGGGGCTGCGGGTCGGGAGTGAGGGGCACCGGCGGGGCGGGGGCTGGGCTGGGCGAGCAGGGGCTGCGGGTCGGGAGTGAGGGGCACCGGCAGGGCGGGGGCTGGGCCGGCAGGGGCTGCGGGTCGGGAGTGAGGGGCACCGGCAGGGCTGGGCTGGCAGGGGCTGCGGGTCGGGAGTGAGGGGCACCGGCAGGGCGGGGGCTGGGCTGGGCGAGCAGGGGCTGCGGGTCGGGAGTGAGGGGCACCGGCAGGGCTGGGCCGGCAGGGGCTGCGGGTCGGGAGTGAGGGGCACCGGCAGGGCGGGGGCTGGGCTGGGCGAGCAAGGGCTGCGGGTCGGGAGTGAGGGGCACCGGCAGGGCTGGGCTGGCAGGGGCTGCGGGTCGGGAGTGAGGGGCACCGGCGGGGCGGGGGCTGGGCTGGGTCTGTCCGCATTAGGCTCACTTCTCGGCACCGGGACTTTGCTCCGTGTGAACCGAGTTGCTCCAGGAAACATCAAAATAAAAAATATTTCAATGGGACAAAAATCAAAGATCACACGCTTGGGGCGGGGGAGGGACGTCAGCCTCGAACCCTGGGCCCCGTGTCCCATTCCCCCTGGCCCACCAGGACTCCTGGGTTCTCTCCCCTGCTCTGGGGGGGAGTGGGTAGAGCTGGGTGGGTGGAGGGGGAGTCCAGGCTCCTCGTGCCTCAGTTTACCCCTTTGGGGTGATTTCTGAGTGGCTGGCAGGAGTCCAGGGGACTTTGCCAGGAGGAAGTGGCTGAATCTCAGAGCCAGGGGGGGGAACCCGCAGCCCCGCCCGCCCCGCCCGCCCGCGGGGTTATAAGGCGAGTGCCCTCGAGCCGCGGAAGCTCTCGCACCCAGAACCCTCCGTCCCTTGGCCCAGCGACACCCGCCCCGACCATGGGCCCCCGCCAGGCCCTGCCCTGGCTGCTCTGTGTGGCGCTGGCCGGCGCCTTCCGCCCCAACCCCGAGTCGGGGGGCCTGGCCCCCGGCGACTTCACCGACGCCGACATCACCGAGGTGGGCGCCCTGCGGGCCGTGGCCTGGTTCCTGGAGAGGAACCCGCCCGCTGGGAGGCCCCTGCTGGCGCCCGGGACGCTGGAGAACATGGAGCCGCTCACGGCCAGCCAGCTCTTCAAGGCCTATTTCCAAGGTGGGAAGAGAACCCAGGCGTCCTGGCTCCCAGCGCCCCCACTCTAACCACCAGCCCCCACTCCCCTCCCAGAGCCGGGGAGAGAACCCAGGAGTCCTGGCTCCCAGCGCCCCCACTCTAACCACCAGCCCCCACTCCCCTCCCAGAGCCGGGGAGAGAACCCAGGCATCCTGGCTCCCAGACCCCCTGTGACGGAGTAGAGAGCGAGATGGATCTGACCTGAGAGGCTGGCTGCATTGGGAAAGGCTGCATCGGGAGTGTGAGACTTTACCTGAGGCTGTAACATGAGCCAGGACGGGGGTTGGGAGGTGACACCTTTGGCTGGGAGAATGGTAAAAAGCGAGAGGAGGGGCCCCGGGGGAGGGAAAGAGCCTGCTGGAGGTTTGGCTGGCTCTTGGTCAGTTTGGAGCTGGGTGGTGAAACGCAGGGAGCCCCAGAGCTGGGGTCTAAGCTCCCTGCCCCCCAGAAGGGCCCAGCTGAGGGGTCCTGGTCATACTTACAAGCTCTGTTTGGACTCTTTCCTGACAACCCTAATAAACCTTCTGTTCTACTGGCTGGCTGAGAGTCACATTGAATCCCGGGAAGAGGGGTGCAGGACCTGACTCCCCCACACTCCGTGACAACTGGTGGCAGCGGTGGGATCTTCTGCACCCCATGAACGGCACTTCCTGCAGTAAGTGACTGGAGGGCAGTACAACGAAGGGGGATTGACGGGGAGCAGGTTGCTGAAGAGGCAGAGAGAAGCGGTTTCGGGGGGCGGAGGAGCTACGCTTAACCCTGAGGGTGTGACCAGTGAGAAGGGCTGGCACACTAGGGGTTCCTCCTGGAAGCCGTGGGGGCCAAGACCGCACCGGCCTGAGAGTGGCTAGCAGGAAGATGTATGCTAAGCGCCGTAAGAACGACCTGGTGGAGCTGTGCAGGCAGAGGGGGCTGCGCATTGGGAAGTCCACCAAAGACCAGCTGATTGCGCAGCTGGAGGAGAAGGATCGCTTGGATGACCCGATCCCTGTCCCTGGGGGAAGCCGCCCGACAGACGCAGCATGGGCCCCAGGGCCCGACCTGGCTGGGAAGGGTCAGACTGCTGCCGAGGACATCCCAAGACCCCTCTCGCCTCTGCCCAGGGGAGAGGTTGGGGAAAGCCCAGCAAATACCGAGGGCACCTTGACCCCGGCGGCCAGCAGGGGATCTTCCCGGAGGAGCTCCCCATCCCAGCAGTGGAGGCGGCTGGATTGGGAGAGGGAGATAAAACTGAAAGAGCTCGAGTTGAGGCAGCAGGAACTGAAGGAGGAGCGGGAAGAACGGGAAAAGCAGCGTCAGCACGAGGAGAAACGACGCCAGCATGAGCTGGAGGAGAAGGAGAAACAACGCCAGCATGAGCTGGAGGAGAAGGAGAAACAACGCCAGCATGAGCTGGAGGAGAAGGAGAAACAACGCCAGCATGAGCTGGAGGAGAAGGAGAAACAACGCCAGCATGAGCTGGAGCTGGCCAGACTGAGGAGCAGTGAGGCCCCGTCTGCGGTGAGTGAGGGGGGACCCAAGACTACAGGGAAGTTTGATCGTAACTTCCTGGCCCGGCGTAAGGAAGGGGAAGACATAGACAGCTTCCTGGCGGCCTTTGAGAATGCCTGCAGGTTGCACAAGGTTGACCCTGCAGACAAGATCCAGTATCTCACCCCCTTACTAGACCCTGCAGGCCTGGACGTGTACGGCCGAATGAAAGAGACGGAGACTGGGGACTATGAACTGTTCAAAAAGGCCCTGCTCTGCGAGCTTGGGCTGACTCCCGAGATGTACCGTCAAAGGTTCCGGGATCAGCGAAAAACCCCTGAGATCACGTACCTACAACTGGCCAACCGGATACATGGATACGCCCGCAAGTGGACCGCTGGGGCCCAAACTATGGAGGACCTGCTCGAACTATTCGTACTAGAACAACTGTATGAACTGTGCCCATCAGACCTGAAGCTATGGTTGATGGACAAAAATCCAGGGAGCCCGCAGCACGCAGGGCGGCTGGCCGACGAGTTCATGAACAGTCGGTCAAGGGGTGGCAGGGAGGAATCCCAAAGGAGCAGGCCCACCCTGAGGCAGCAAGAGAGGCAGCATGGGACCTCCCAAAGGGGAAATAGGGAGAACCCCCTCCCGAGGGGAACCTCCGACATCAGAACCAACCGACCTGCTCGAGGGGACCAACGGGACATGAGCTGCTATCACTGCGGCCAAAGGGGCCACGTACGGTCCCAGTGCCCCAAGATCAGAGACAGACTGAGCAGACCAAACCCACACCGGGTTAACTGGGTAGGGACCCAGCCAGATGAGGGGCCGACAGCCCAGAAGAGGGGGGCTGGCAGCTTATCAACGGCTCCGGAGGGAGGAAGGCCCCAGACCAGCTCCTCGGGGGGGCTGGATGCTCCGGACTCAGGGTTCTCGGTTTATAGGGTGGGCGCGGGGCTGTCCCTTCGGAGAGAGTGCCTTGTTCCCCTGGAGATAGATGGGAGGAAGGTCACTGGATACTGGGATACGGGCGCGGAGGTGACGCTGGCCCGGCCCGAGGTGGTGGCCCCAGATCGGGTGGTACCCAACACCTACCTGACCCTAACAGGGGTGGGCGGGACCCCGTTCAAGGTACCCGTGGCGAGGGTACACCTGAAATGGGGGGCCAAGGAGGGCCCCAAGGACCTAGGGGTGCACCAGCATTTGCCCACTGAGGTACTGATGGGGGGGGACCTAGAAGACTGGCCCAGTGAATCCCGGGATACCCTGGTCGTGACCCGTAGCCAGAGCCGGCAAGGGGCGCTACGCCCGGACCTCGGAGAGGGTGCCTTGCACGGGGCGCAAGACCCTGGCCCAGTGGGGAGGGAGTACCCCAGGACCAGGCGCAGAGAGGCTGCGGCCTCAGACACAGACAGCACGAGAGAACAGGTTCCCATTCCTTCCCCAGCGGCTGAGTTCCAGGCCGAGTTACAGAGAGATCCCTCCTTGCGGAAGCTCAGGGACCTGGCTGACCGCAGGGAGGTACAGACCATGTGGAGAGGTTGCCAGGAGAGGTTCCTGTGGGAGAAGGGGTTCCTGTACCGGGAATGGGCTCCCCCCGGTGAGATGGAGACATGGGGGATCAGGAGGCAGCTGGTGGTCCCCCAGAAGTATCGCCGCAAGCTACTGTACCTGGCCCATGACATCCCTCTCGCAGGGCACCAGGGGATCCGGCGCACCAGGCAGAGGCTGCTACAGAACTTTTACTGGCCTGGGGTCTTTACAACTGTCCATCAGTACTGCCGGTCCTGTGACCCCTGTCAGCGGGTGGGGAAGGCTCGGGACAAGCGGAAAGCGGCTTTGAGGCCTTTGCCCATCATAGAGGAGCCCTTCCAGAAGGTGGCCATGGACATAGTGGGGCCTCTCAGCAAGACAACCCGGTCGGGGAAGAAATACATCCTGGTGGTGGTAGATTTCGCCACCCGCTACCCCGAGGCGGTGCCCTTATCCTCCATTGAAGCAGACACCGTGGCGGATGCGCTGCTGACCATTTTCAGCCGAGTGGGGTTCCCCAAGGAAGTCCTGACAGACCAAGGGTCCAACTTCATGTCGGCCCTGCTCCGGTGCTTGTGGGAGAAATGTGGGGTCCGGCACAGCTGGGCCTCAGCATATCATCCCCAGTCCAATGGGCTGGTGGAGAGGTTCAATGGGACGCTAAAGATGATGCTGAAAACCTTTATGAACCAGCACCCGCAGGACTGGGACAAGTACCTACCGCACCTGCTGTTCGCGTACAGGGAAGTGCCTCAGGAGTCTACTGGATTCTCGCCCTTCGAACTGTTATATGGCAGGAGGGTAAGGGGGCCCCTGGACCTGATGAGAGACGAATGGGAGGGGGAGGCCGCCCCCGAGGGAGAGTCAGTGGTGGAGTATGTCCTGACCTTCCGAGAGAGACTTACTGAGCTCATGGGCCTGGCCAAGGGAAATCTGGCCAGAGCCCAGAGGAAGCAAAAGGTCTGGTATGACCGCACGGCGCGGGCCCGCGCCTACGCCACGGGGGATCAGGTGATGGTTCTCATCCCCGTGAGGAAAAACAAGCTGCAGGCCGCTTGGGAAGGCCCTTTCAAGGTTGTCAAGCAGCTAAATGAGGTAAATTATGTGGTGGAGCTGTCTAACCGGGCACACCACTGCCGGGTGTACCATGTCAATATGATGAAGCCATATTATGACAGGGGGAATGTGGTGCTGGCCGTGTGTGGACATTGGGAGGAGCAGGGAAGTGACCCTCTAGTAGATCTATTCCCTGAGACCGGAGCTGGTTCCTCCCAAGAAACAATCCCTCTCTCCGATCAGCTAACCCCTGCCCAGCAAGCTGAGATCAGAGGGGTGCTGCATCTGTACCGACAGCTGTTTTCCAACCAGCCTGGTCGCACTAATCTGACTGTCCACCGGGTGCAGACAGGATCGCACCAACCTATAAGATGCTCCCCCTTCCGAGTCACAGGGAAGACAGCTCGGGACCTGGAAAGAGAGGTCAAGGACATGCTGGCTTTGGGGGTGATCCAGCCGTCGTCCAGCCCTTGGGCCTCGCCGGTGGTGCTGGTCCCCAAAAAGGATGGGTCGATCCGGTTCTGTGTGGACTATCGGAAGCTCAATGCCATCACTGTATCCGATGCCTACCCCATGCCCCGGCCGGACGAGCTCCTAGACAAGCTGGGAGGGGCTCGGTACCTCACCACCATGGATCTTACAAAGGGCTACTGGCAAGTGCCACTGGATGCAGATGCCCAGCTGAAATCTGCCTTCATTACTCCTCTGGGGCTCTACGAGTTCCTGACCCTGCCTTTCGGTCTCAAGGGAGCACCAGCCACCTTCCAGCGCCTGGTGGATCAGCTACTGAAGGGGATGGAGAGCTTCGCTGTGGCGTATATCGATGATATCTGTGTCTTTAGCCAGACCTGGGAGGACCATGTGTCCCAGGTTAAACAAGTGCTGGACCGACTCCGGGAGGCTGGGCTGACTGTAAAAGCGGAGAAGTGCAAGGTGGGGATGGCTGAAGTGTCCTACCTGGGACACCGGGTGGGGAGCGGCCGCCTAAAGCCAGAACCAGCCAAGGTGGAGGTGATCCGGGACTGGCCCACTCCCCAAACCAAAAAGCAGGTCCAGGCCTTTATTGGGATGGCGGGGTGCTATCGAAGATTTGTGCCCCACTTTAGCGCCATAGCCACCCCCATCACTGAGCTATGTAAGAGGGGGAAGCCAGACAAGGTGGTCTGGACCGAGGAGTGCCAGAGGGCTCTCTGTGCACTGAAGGAGGCTTTGATCAGGGGCCCGGTTCTGGCAAACCCAGACTTTGACAAGCCCTTTCTGGTGTTCACCGACGCTTCAGACATGGGACTGGGGGCGGTGTTAATGCAGGAGGATGAAACGGGGCAGAGACACCCCATCGTGTATTTAAGCAAGAAGTTGCTACCCCGAGAGCAGAATTATGCGGCCATCGAGAAGGAATGCCTGGCCATGGTGTGGGCCCTCAAGAAACTAGAGCCGTATCTATTCGGGCGACACTTCACCGTGTACACTGACCACTCGCCCCTGACCTGGCTACACCAGATGAAAGGGGCCAACGCCAAGCTCCTGAGGTGGAGCCTGCTCCTGCAGGATTACGACATGGACGTGGTCCATGTGAAGGGAAGTGCCAACCTGATAGCGGATGCGTTGTCCCGGAGAGGGGGCCCTGAACTTCCCCAGGCCACTGGTCAGAGTGACCCCGCTCAGTTCAGTCTCGAAGGGGGGAGCGATGTGACGGAGTAGAGAGCGAGATGGATCTGACCTGAGAGGCTGGCTGCATTGGGAAAGGCTGCATCGGGAGTGTGAGACTTTACCTGAGGCTGTAACATGAGCCAGGACGGGGGTTGGGAGGTGACACCTTTGGCTGGGAGAATGGTAAAAAGCGAGAGGAGGGGCCCCGGGGGAAGGGGAAGAGCCTGCTGGAGGTTTGGCTGGCTCTTGGTCAGTTTGGAGCTGGGTGGTGAAACGCAGGGAGCCCCAGAGCTGGGGTCTAAGCTCCCTGCCCCCCAGAAGGGCCCAGCTGAGGGGTCCTGGTCATACTTACAAGCTCTGTTTGGACTCTTTCCTGACAACCCTAATAAACCTTCTGTTCTACTGGCTGGCTGAGAGTCACATTGAATCCCGGGAAGAGGGGTGCAGGACCTGACTCCCCCACACTCCGTGACACCCCCCTCCCCTCCCAGAGCTGGGGAGAGAACCCAGGTGTCCTGGCTCCCAGCCCCCTGACTGTGTCTCTTGCAGCCGATGTCTCCGCCAGCCGCTTCGCTGGGGCCATCCAGGAAATCGTCGCCGGGAACAACCAGGTGGAGATTTTCCACCTGGACGACAGCAGCTACCACTTCCACTGCGAGGAGATCGCCAAAGGTGGGGCGCCGGGCCGGGGGGATCGGGGGCGCCGGGCCGGGGGGCTGGGGGGATCGGGGGCACCGGGCCAGGGGGCTGGGGGGATCGGGGCGCCGGGCCGGGGGGCTAGAGGGTTTGGGGGCCTGGGCTGGGGGGGCACCAGGATGGGGGGGCTGGGGGATCGGGGGGTGCTGCCTTCAGGGAGCTGGGCGGGGGCTTGGGGGGTACAGGCTGCAACTGGAGGCTTTTGGGGGGGCACCAGGCTGTAAGATCTGGGCGGGGGGCTCGGGGGTACAGGCTGCAGGTGGGGGGCTCGGGGAGCTCAGGGGGCACCAGGCTGCAGGCGGGGGGCTTGGGGGGGTTAAGGGGGGCTCGGAGGGGTACAGGCTGCAGGCATGGAGGTTAGGGGGGTACAGGCTGCAGGTGGGGGGGTTCAGGGAGTTCAGGGGGCACCGGGCCACAGGCTGGGGGCTCGGGAGGCTCGGGAGGTTCGGGGGACTCGGGGGGGTACGGGGGGGCACCCCGGTGCTGGTCCAGCGGGAGCTCAGCACAGGACGCCCGCGCTGGCTTTGCAGGGGCGACCCAGCTGCGGCTGCTGCGGGCCGCGGCCGTGGGGGCGCTGGGGGGCGCCGGGAGCCTGGGGGCGCTGGAGTCGGCCCGGGTCAGCGCCGGGAAAGCCCTGCACGTCCTGCAGCAATTCTACAGCAACAGCAACTGGGCCGAGCTGGGCCGAGCCGAACCCTACGGGCACCTGGGTAAGAGACGCCGGGGCCGGCCCAGAACCGCCCCCCCCCCCCGCCTCCGCCAGGCCCCCCCCGCGCCGGGTCTGCCAGCGCCCGGGGAGCAAAACCCCCCGTCGGACCCCCCCACATCCCAAGTGGGGGCCCTGAAATCCCGACACCCCCCAAATCCCCAGGTCGTCCCCCCGCCCCCAAATCCCGGGATCAGCTCCCAAAGTCTCACGATTTTTTGAGACGCTCATGGGCGGGGTTGGCTGGTGTCTCGCTGTTTGGGCCCCTCCCCGGGGGTGGGGGGCAGGAGCTCTCCCCCCCCATCGGCCCGGCTCCTGCCCAGCTGTTAATCCTGCCCCGCAGCCCCCCATCGGTTCAGCCCCCCCCCACCCCAGTGCCCCCCATTCACCCTCCCAGCACGGCCCAGCCATACAGACCCCCAGGGCCGGGACTGGCTGGCTGGGGGGGGGCGGGCGGGGGGGGCAGTTACCAGATTCTCACCCTGTTTCCCCCCCCCCGCCCCCCGCAGTGAACGCCTCCAGCCCGGCCTTACCCACGGCGCCGCTGGCCAAGCCGACCTGCAAGGACTGTGCCAAGGACCCAGGGTGAGACCGGGGAGCCCCCCCCCCCGCCACTCTACCTGGGGAGGAAATGGGGGAACCCCAAGTGTCTAACCTCAGGGGGCGCTGGGGTGGGGGGAGCCGGGTGGGTGGTCAGCGAGGGGCAGGGGGGAGTGGGGGGGTCATCCGGGGGCACAGGGCTGGGGGGAGCTGGGTGGGGGGTCAGTGGGGGGCACTGGGCTGGGGGGAAGCCAGGGGGTCAGTGGGGGGGCACTGGGCTGGGGAGAAGCCGGGGGTCAGTGGGGGGGCACTGGGCTGGGGGAATTGGGGGGGCTCAGCAGGGGGCACTGGGCCCCCCCGAGTGTAACGCCCGGGCTCTCCGGCAGGGGGCACTATCTCTGCCAAGGGAACATGCTGGTGAGCGACATGATCACCAGCGGGTACAAGCTGTCGGGCACCTGCGCGAGCAAACCCCGGGGTGAGCAGAGCCCCCCACACCGGCCCCACAACCTCTCCCCCCCCGGCCCCAGCCCCTCTCCCCTCCCCCCCAGCCCCACACCGCTCCCCTCCCCCCCTCTGGCCCCACAACTGCTCCCCTCCCCCCCAGACCCACACCGTTCCCGCCCCACCCCCCACCGCTCCCCCCCGGCCCCACACTGCTCCCCTGCCCATCCCCCCAGCCCCTGTAACGATGCTGGTTCCAGCGGGACCCAACTGAGAGTGTCAATTCAGGACAAATTGCTTCACGCAGGGCAGCTACAGCCCAAGGCTGGGGGTTTTCCACCTCTAAGGCACCAAACCAGCCAGACAGAGGAGACTTTGGTTTTACCCCACTGGCTAACCACAAGTCACACAAGCAATTCCCTTAGACACTCCAGTTTCCCAGTATCACCACCAGTGCCACTCGTTATGGGGACAAACGGCTATGAAAACCAATGCCCCAGTAAAAGAAAACAGGTTCTCCCGATCCCAACGGACCAAGCCCCAGAGCCAGGTCAATATACAAATCAGATCTTACCCACAAATCACGCCGTTGGAATCCTTTAGAATCTAAACTCTAAAGGTTTATTCATAAAAGGAAGAAGGTCTAGGTGAGAGCTAGAATGGGTTAAAAGGAATCAGTTACATACAGTGATGGCAAAGTTCTTGGTTCAGGGATGGAAGAAGCTGCAGGTTCAAATCAAGTCTCTGGAACATCCCCAGCTGGGATGGGTCCTTCAGTCCTTTGTTCAGAGCTTCAGTTCATAGCAAAGTCCCTCCAGAGGTCAGAAGCAGGATTGAAGACCAAATGAAGATGAGGCATCAGCCTTTTCTAGTCTCTTGCCATGTGGTCTCTGCTTTCTTTGTCCCAAGGACGAGCTCTCCAGCACACGGCATGGAAACACCTCAGAGTTCGGTCCATAGGCAGGTCCCTGCAGACCTTGCCGAGTCACGAGGTGTGTCTGCTTCTCTCCATGGGTCAGTTGTGTAGCTGATGGGCCATCAAGCCGGCCAGGAAGAGCTGACACCAACTTGTCTGGGGTGTCGCCCGGAAGCACAAGTGTGAAATACAGACAGGATAGAGCCCATATTCATAACTTCAGCTACCCAATGATACACACATACCCACAGCATAATAACCAGCAAACATACCCTGGTCTTAGACACCCCATTTGACCCCCTTTCTACAAGATTTGGTGCCGCTACAGGACCTTGGTGGCAACAATGATCTATACGGTCCCAGTTCATGTCAATAACATCACAGCCCCACACCGCTTCCCTCCCCCCCGGCCCCATACCTATCCCCTGCCCCACTGCCTGCTGCCCTACCCCCATCCCAGCCCCTCCATGTCACCCTCTCCCCATGCCAGCTGCCTCCCCTGTTCCCCCTCCCCGGCTGCTGGGGTCCCTCCTCACCCCCCACTCACAATCCCCCCCTCGGCCCCAGGGAAATGCGGCCACGGGGGGCGGAACGACGTGACCCAGAACTTCTCCCCGACCGGGGGCATCAACAAAGAGACCTCGGACCCTCAGCTCTCGCCCCACCACCACCTGCACCACCGGGCTGCTCAGCTGGCCACGCAGGCCACCCGGGACTTCTTCGTGGGACCAGGTGAGAGCCCCCCGGCCGGCGCCCCTCACTCCCAACCCGCAGCCCCCCCGGCCGGCGCCCCTCACTCCTGACCTGCAGCCCCCTAGCTCGGCCGGCGCCCCTCACTCCCGACCCGCAGCCCCCTAGCTCGGCCGGCGCCCCTCACTCCCGACCCGCAGCCCCCAGCCCTGCTGGTGCCCCTCACTCCCGACCTGCAGCCCCCTAGCTCGGCTGGTGCCCCTCACTCCCAACCTGCAGCCCCCCCCAGCTCCGCTGGCGCCCCTCACTCCCAACCTGCAGCCCCCTGCTCCACCGGTGCCCCTCACTCCCGACCCGCAGCCCCCTGCTCTGCCGGCGCCCCTCACTCCCGACCTGCAGCCCCCTAGCTCGGCTGGTGCCCCTCACTCCCGACCTGCAGCCCCCTAGCTCGGCTGGTGCCCCTCACTCCCGACCTACAGCCCCCTAGCTCGGCTGGCGCCCCTCACTCCCGACCCGCAGCCCCCCCAGCCGGTGCCCCTCACTCCCTACCTGCAGCCCCCCAAGATGGCGCCCCTCACTCCCAACCCGCAGCCCCCCTTGGCCAGCACCCCTCACTCCTGACCCGCAGCCCCCCCCATTCCGCCGATGCCCCTCACTCCTGACCGGCAGCCCCCCCCAGCTCCGCCGGTGCCCCTCACTCCTGACCGGCAGCCCCCCCGAGCTCCGCCGGTGCCCCTCACTCCTGACCGGCAGCCCCCCCGAGCTCTGCCAGTGCCCCTCACTCCCGACCCGCAGCCCCTGCCCCCCTGATGTGTGTTGGGTCCCGCAGGCTCCGGGCTCCTGGCCCAGGTGGGCTCGGCCGCCTTCCGGAAGCTCTTCAACCTGGCCGGCTACTCGCTGACCTTCGCCATCGACACCACGGGCAGCATGAGCTCGGACATCGCCCAGGTGCAGCGCGTCTGCCTGGAGCTGATCCGGCAGCACGTGGGGTCGGCCGACGCGCCCCACAACTACGTGCTGGTGCCCTTCAACGACCCGGGTACGGCCCTGATCCCCTAGTGCCCCTGTGCCCCAATTCCCCAGCCCCCAGATCCCCTTCAATGACCCGGGTACGGCCCTGATCCCCTGGTGCCCCTGTGCCCCAATTCCCCAGCCCCCTGGTTCCTGGTCCCCTTCAATGACCCGGGTACGGCCCTGATCCCCTGGTGCCCCTGCGCCCCAATTCCCCAGCCCCCTGGTTCCTGGTTCCCTTCAATGACCCGGGTACGGCCATGATCCCCTGGTGCCCCTGTGCCCCAATTCCCCAGCCCCCAGATCCCCTTCAACGACCCGGGTACGGCCCTGATCCCCTGGTGCCCCTGCGCCCCAATTCCCCAGCCCCCTGGTTCCTGGTCCCCTTCAACGACCCGGGTATGGCGATGATCCCCTGGTGCCCCTGCGCCCCAATTCCCCAGCCCCCTGGTTCCTGGTCCCCTTCAACGACCCGGGTATGGCGATGATCCCCTGGTGCCCCTGCGCCCCAATTCCCCTTCCCCCAGATCCCCTTCAATGACCCGGGTATGGCCCCAATTCCTGGCCCCCTGATCCCCCTGCTCCCCAATCCCCCTGCACTTCGATCCCCTTGTACCCTGGTACCCTGATCCCCCAGCCCCCAGATCCCCTTCAATGACCTGGGTACGGCCCCGATCCCCCAGCCCCCCCATGCCCTCCTCCCCCTGCGCCTCCCCCACTCACCTCCCCTCTCCCTCCAGACGTGGGGCCCGTCTACACCACCCAGGACGTGGGGCAGTTCGAGGCGGCCATCGCGCGGCTGGTGGTGACGGGCGGCGGGGACTGTCCCGAGATGGCGCTGACCGGCCTGGAGATGGCGCTGCAGGCGAGTGAGCCCCGGTGAGCCCCCCATTGCCCCCCAAGCCCCCCATTACCCTGAACCCCACAAACCTCCTCCCTCACCCCCAGGACACCCACTTCCCCCCGACCCCCCACTATCACTGAACCCCACCAAACCTCCTCCCTCACCCCCAGGACATCCACTTCCCCCCGAGCCCCCCCACTATCACTGAACCCCACCAAACCTCCTCCCTCACCCCCAGGACATCCACTTCCCCCCGAGCCCCCCACTGCCCCCAGGACACCCACTTCCCCCCGAGCCCCCCCACTATCCCTGAACCCCACCAAACCTCCTCCCTCACCCCCAGGACACCCACTTCTCCCCAAGCCCCCCACTGCCCCCAGGACACCCACTTCTCCCCAAGCCCCCCACTATCCCTGAACCCCACCAAACCTCCTCCCTCACCCCCAGGACCCCCACTGCCCCCCAAAACCCCCACCCCCTTCCATCCCATCAGCTGAGACCTACCCCCCACCAGTCCCCCCGGACGAGCCCCTGCCCCCACCTCACCTCTGTCCTCTGCCCCCCACCCGCCAGCTCGAAAATCTTCCTCTTCTCGGACGCGGGGGCCAAGGACGAGGCCCGGCTGGACCAGGTCAAAGTCCTGCTGGATTTGACCCGCAGCCAAGTCAACGCCCTGCTGACGGGGTATTGCGCCCCCTACGGCGCCCGGGGTGAGCCGCGGCGAGCGGGGCAGGGCCGGGACCCCTGGGGCTCCACCCGGCCATGGGGCGGGGACTGGCTGGCTCAGGGGGGCAGGGAATGGGGCCCGGGGCCTGGCCCCTCTAGGGGGCACCGGCTCTACCCGGCCCCAGGGTGGGGATGGGCTGGCTCAGGGGGGCGGGGCCTGGCGGGCTCATGGGGGCAGGGCCTGGCTGGCTCAGGGGGGCAGGGAACGGGGGATGGGGCCTTTCACCTTTGTTGTGTCCCCCCCCAGCCGTCAACGTCTTTGAGGAGCTGGCGGCGTTCTCGGGGGGCTACTACGTGCTGACGTCGAAGGCCCAGCTCTCGGGGGTGCTGGGGGTCATGGAGCTGGCCCTCAACGCGGCCCCCGTCACGGTGACCCGGGGCCGGCTGCTCGGCTCCCGCTTCCCCTTCCCCGTGGACGACGCCCTGAGCGAGCTCTCCGTGTCCGTGCGCAGCCTGGCCGGCAGCGCCTTCGCCGTCTCCCTCCTGCAGCCCTCAGGTAGGGGGCGCTCTCCCCCCCCCGCCTCCCGTGCCGCACCGGGCTGCCCTTCTGCCGGGTCGTTATAGGTGGTTGTTTTCCCAGCCACCGCGCTCCACCCCAGAGGCAGCTGCATTTCAGCACCACTTGAGGGAGTTCCTCTCTAACCAGCCCCTGCGCCCCACACCAGAGCCAGCTGCATCTCAGTGCCTGGTGAGGGGTCCAGATAACCGGTCCCCACCCCAGAACCAGCCGCATCTCAGCGTTGGGTGAGGGGTCCAGATAACCGGTCCCCACCCCAGAGCGGGCCGCGGCTCAGCGCCGGGTGAGGGGCCGGCACTCAGCGGCCCCGGTGCTGTGTCGCCCCCCGCAGGCGAGCCACCGGCCGGCGTGGAGCGGGTGATCGACACGGCCCTGCACAAGGTGCTGAAGCTGCGGCGGGTGGAGGCCGTGGGGACCTGGACGGTGGCGCTGACCCCCAGCGGCAGCTACGAGGTGGAGATCGGGGGCAAGAGCCTCCTGGACGTGACCCTGCAGATCCTGGAGCGACGCCAGGACCTGGTGCTGCCCATCCAGGGCCGGCCCGTGCGAGGTAACACCTGTGCGAGGTAACACCTGTGCGAGGTAAAGCCCGTGCGAGGTAATGCCCGTGTGAGGTAATGCCCGTGCGAGGTAACACCCGAGCAAGGTAACACCCGCGGGAGGTAAAGCCTGTGCAAGGTAGCATCCGTGCAAGGTAATGCCCATGTGAGGTAACACCCAGGGGAGGTAATGCCCGTGTGAGGTAATGCCCGTGTGAGGTAACGCTCGTGAGAGGTAATGCCCGTGCGAGGTAACACCCGAGCAAGGTAACACCCGCGGGAGGTAAAGCCTGTGCGAGGTAGCATCCGTGCAAGGTAATGCCCATGTGAGGTAACACCCAGGGGAGGTAATGCCCGTGCGAGGTAATGCCCGTGCGAGGTAATGCCCGTGTGAGGTAACGCTCTTGAGAGGTAACGCCCATGCAATGTAACACCCGAGCAAGGTAACACCCGAGGGAGGTAAAGCCTGTGTGAGGTAGCATCCGTGCAAGGTAACACCTGGGGGAAGTAAAGCCCGTGTGAGGTAACGCCCATGCGAGGAAATGCCCGTGCGAGGTAAGGCCCAGGGGGTGGCAGGGGGCTCTCTGTGCTGACTCCCATCTCTCTGTCCCCCCCAGGGGCGAATTACACCGTCTCGGCCCGGCTGCTGGGGGAGGCCCGCGGCGCCCGGCTGATCCGGCTCCTGTCCCTGGACGGCGCCGGTGGCCTGGTGGGCACCGCGCCCCTGAACCAGAGCTCGGACGCCAGCGGGAACCTGCTGGCCCTGGCGCCCCTCAGCTTCCGGCTGCCGGTAGGAACCTGCCGTCACGGGGTCCCCGGGCAACGCTCTGGGGCTGCTCCCCACGGAGCCGGGCAGGACTCTGGGGGAGCCTCCCCTCTGTGAGCCGACTGGCTCCAGGGCACAACGCTTCCCCAGCTTCCCCCTTCCTGGGGCTGACCCCGGAGCATCCAGCATCCCCTGCCCCACCGGGCGTGTCCCACAGCGAGTCCCCGGGTGGGGTCCTGGGGGAGCCATGGGGCCCTGCCCCCCGACTCCGCAGTCAGACATGATGTCAGAGTGTGGGGGAGTCAGGGCTCTGCACTCCACTTCCTGCGATTCCCCGGGACTCTCAGCCAGCCGGTAACACAGAAGATTTATTAGCCGACAGGAACAGGGTCCAAACCAGAGCTTGTGGGTACGGAGACCAGGACCCCTCAGTCGGGTCCATCTTGGGGGGCAGGGAGCCCAGAGCCCCGTCTGGCCCCCCCCCCATGTCCCCAGCCAGCCCCAAACTGAAACCCCGTCACACTGGGCCTCTGCTCAGCAACAATCACACCCCCTTAGCCCCCCACCTAGAGACTTAGGAAATGCAGAGGGGAAACTGAGGCACCCGCACAGTATCCAGAGAGAACATTAAGAACATTCCCGCTTCGTCACATCCACCCCAGGGTGCCCCAATGTCCCCCCGCCACCAAGCCGGCCCCCCCCTTCAGCTCTGTTCTCTGCCCCCCCAGGCCACGGTGCTGGGCGTGGAGGGGCTGACGGGCGCCGGGCTCCCCTTCACCCGCCTGCGCCCCGAGCCCCTGGCCACCGAGTCGGTGCAGGTCCGGGCCCTGGACGGGCAGAACGGTGAGTGTCCGGGGGGGGGCTAAAAACACCCCCCCCCCCGCATCTGCCATCGCCCCTCCCCCATCTGTCATTGTGCCCCCTCGCCGCTCACCCCACTGCCAACTGCCCCCCATGTGCCCCCATAGCCCCTCCCCTGCTCTAACCCACTAGACCCCCCCCTCCCCGAGCCAGGAAGAGAACCCAGGTGTTCTGGCTCCCAGCTCCCCCACCCTGCCCTGGCTCTAACCCACCAGACCCCACCCCATCTGTCCGGCCCCATTCCCCTCCCCCCACCCGCTGCCCCATCCAGCCCCCTCCCCACTCTCCCGCCCCACCTCTCTCCCCCATAGCCCCTCCCCCCAACCGGTGCCCCCCTCCCCAATGCTCTCCCCCCTGCTCACCCGCTCTGTGCTCCCCCAGGCACGCTGCTGCCGGGCGCCGTGGGGCGGCTCGCGGTGCTGGTTGTGAACGACGGGGCCGAGGCCACGTTCACCTTCTCCGTGACCGACGAGCTGGGGCTTCTGCGAGGCTACGACCCCCCCGGGGGGCACCTGGGGCCCGGCGCCAGCGTCGTCCTCAGTGGGACCTTCGCCGCCCCCGCCAGCCACGCCGGCTTCTCCTCCAGGTGGGGCCCCCGCCCCTCGCAGGGCTGGGCTGGGACCCAGGGGTTGGGCGGGGGGCCCGGGATCCCCCTTCACCCCTTGCGGGGCTGGGCCTGGGATCCCCCTTCACCCCTCGCGGGGCTGGGCTGGGGGGCCTGGGATCCCCCTTCACTCCTCGTGGGACCGGGCTGGGACCCAGGGGCTGGGCTGGGGGGCACGGGATCCCTCTTTGCCCCTCGTGGGGATGGGACGGGGGCTGAGGGCTGCGGGATCCCCCTTCACCCCTCGCGGGGCTGGGCTGGGGGGACTGGGATCCCCCTTCACCCGTCGTGGGACCGGGCTGGGACCCAGGGGTTGGGCAGGGGGGCCCGGGATCCCCCTTCGCCCCTCGCGGAGCCGGGCTGGGACCCAGGGGCTGGGCAGGGGGGCCCGGGATCCTCCTTCACTCCTTGCCGGGCTGGGACCTGGGGGCTGGGAGAATCTCGTCCCTTCGCAGGGGCCAACATGCAACATTTTGCCACGTTTTGGGGATGTTCTGGCGAATTTGCAGAAGCTAAAAGGGGGGAGGATTCGACTCGTCCCGTGTGGCAGGGGAGGGGGGACGTTCACGAGAAACCTGAGCTGAAATTGGCCCCAAAAGAGAAAAAAAAAACAATTTTCTCTTACGTTGGGGGGCTGGGATCCAAAACGGGACGGGACTTTTGGTGTTTGGGGCAAAATGTTTTAAAACAATCCAGGCAGATGTTTTGGGCGGGGCTCGGAAATGTTCAATTCGAAGACCGGCGGCTGTTTGAAATTGCAACAAAACGTGCGGGCGAAAGTCCCAAACGTTGCCATGAACATTTTCAGCACAATTTGGAAGGTGAAGCTGCGGGAAAGTCTCATTGATTGGGGGGGGTGGGGGGGGAATCAACATTTCCACTACAATTTTGGAGGCAATTTTTTACAATTTAAACTTTAACATTTAAATATTTAAAATTTTCAAAGCCAAAGTCAAAATTCCAGCTAAAAATTTTGGTGAATTCAAAAAAATTCAGCTCAAAACTGTGGAGACTTTTTATAAATCAGCTACATTGGCGGGGGGGGGGGGGGGGAATTTCCACTTAACGCTTTTCAAACCAAATGCGTCACATTTTTGGCAGCATTTGAACCGTTGAACTTCTGAGGAAAAATGTTCCTGAAATTTCAAAGATTTCCCACTGGAACTTTTTGCAAAATGAAAACAAATTTCAAAAAGAAAAGAAAATCAAATACCTCCAATTTTGGATGCCATCCCAGATATTTCAACAACAATTCTTTGGTTGAATTCCAAACAATATCAACCAAAATTTTCCACGAAATTTCAGCTGAAACATTCAGCGACTGGTCGGCTGCAATTGTTGATGAAATTCAGCCCAGTTCCACGACGGCTTTGGATGAAACCCCAAACGTTTCGATTGCCCAAAACGCCGCCTGCAAATATTCGGGGCCATTTGTTCACAAATGTTCTGTGACGTTTGAAATTTCTGCCGCCATTTTTGACGACGTTCGGTTTTCAGCAACATCGTCAGCTTTGCAGCCGAAACACTGGGACTGAAATTGGCGACAGAATTTCAACATTTCATAAAACGCCCCCAAAAACCCCAGTTCCACAAACGGGGAATGTCCAAAAAAAATTCATTTGAAAAATGTCGCCCGTTTGGCTTTCTCAGAATTCGATTGTTTTTCATCCCAACTTCAACGCAGCTCTAATTACGAGGATCCATAATTATTAATCATACTATTCAATGGGAGTTTTAGGCAGCCGCCGTGTTTCACGTAACTCCCGCGATCTTCTAACCCCAAGACCCTACGTACGTTTGCCCCCCGCCTCTCCCCAGCATCGCGACGTTTACGGCACAAAGTTCGTCAGCTCATAATTACGTGAAAATCCCCATCCTGGTGGTGCCAGAAGACGCCGTGGTGAGTTGGCTTCAGCGCCAGCCCTCGCTCTCCCTTCCGGCGGCGTTGCGTTGGGTCGGTGGCGTCCCCCGCTCATCGCTTGCCAAGAATCGACCACTGATTGCCAAGAATCGATGGTCTCTAAATGATCGCTCCCTGGCTAGCACTGACAACTCCTGGCCAACCACGCGTCACTGCCGATGATCATTGATGATCGTTAACGATGGCTAATGCAGGCTGCTTACCGGGCGTTAATCATCGATCGTGACCTCTTGGCTGATTGGTGGGGGCCGGGAGCCACATATCGATCACTGGCCCTTGGCGCTTGCTCACCGATGGCCAGTTATGAGCGACCAGTTTCCGAGGCTCGGTTACGAGTCGCCGGAGTTAATGCCGGATTCTCGGCTCTCACCGGAGGACGGTCGGTTGTCGACTTTCCCGGCTCGCTGCTCTGACTCCCGCATCGTATTCCGCGGCTGGCTGATGATTGATCATCGATCCCCAGTTACTGGTGGTTTATTGGCAGGCCCCCATCTTTGCCTATTGATGATTGATCCCCAGTTCCTGACCGATTTCTCCGCCGTGGGGTGACCCCGGTTCTCGAGGGCTAGCTGGGTCCCTCCCTGGGTCCCTCCTGTGATTATCGATCGCGGTTCCTGCTCTTCGGGGGCTGAGGGTGGATTTTCTGTCCCCGTCCCGCCAGGTGACGGATGAGAACCCGCCGACCCACGGGCTGCTGGAGTTCTCCATGCCCTGCGTGGGCAGCATCCAGCACGACCCCGACTGCGCCCGGCACGTCTGGGCCATGAGATTTTACGCGGTGGACGCAGAGACTCCGGTGACGGTTCGGGTCGGCGCCAACCCCTCGGGGCTCAGCTGCCACCCGCGGGGACCCAGCCTGGAGAACGGCCTCGTGTGTGACTATCGGTGGGTAACGGGCCCGGTGCCCCTCACTCCCGACCCGCAGCCCCCTGCCAACCCAGCCCTGCCGGTGCCCCTCACTCCCGACCCGCAGCCCCCTGCCAACCCAGCCCTACCGGTGCCCCTCACTCCCGACCCGCAGCCCCCTGCCAACCCAGCCCTGCCGGTGCCCCTCACTCCCGACCCGCAGCCCCCTGCTAGCCCGGCCCTGCCCCCCCCGCTCTGCTGGTGCCCCTCACTCCCGACCCGCAGCCCCCTGCCAACCCAGCCCTGCCGGTGCCCCTCACTCCCGACCCGCAGCCCCCTGCTAGCCCGGCCCTGCCCCACCCCGCTCTGCTGGTGCCCCTCACTCCCGACCCGCAGCCCCCTGCCAACCCAGCCCTGCCGGTGCCCCTCACTCCCGACCCGCAGCCCCCTGCTAGCCCAGCCCTGCCCCCCCCTGCTCTGCTGGTGCCCCTCACTCCCAACCCGCAGCCCCCTGCCAACCCAGCCCTGCCGGTGCCCCTCACTCCCGACCCGCAGCCCCCTGCTAGCCCGGCCCTGCCCCCCCTGCTCTGCTGGTGCCCCTCACTCCCGACCCGCAGCCCCCTGCCAGCCCAGCCCTGCCGGTGCTCCTCACTCCCGACCCGCAGCCCCCTGCCAGCCCAGCCCTGCCGGTGCTCCTCACTCCCGACCCACAGCCCCCTGCCAGCTCAGCCCAGCCCCTCCCCCATCTCTGCCAGTGCCCCTCACTCCCGACCCGCAGCCCCCTGCCAGCCCAGCCCTGCCGATGCCCCTCACTCCCGACCCGCAGCCCCTGCTGATCCGTCCTGTCTCTGTTGCCCAACGCAGCTGGACGTGCTGCTCCCCGTACGCGGAGGTGCTGGTCAGCGACGAGAACGGAAACACAGACACCTTCGCCGTGGACTATCGGACCCCCGGCCCCACCGCAGCACGGTAACCCCCCCGCCCCCCACGGGCCCAGCTGTGAGCGGGGGTAGGACCCGGATGCCTGGGTTCCTTCCCGGCTCTGGGAGGGGAGTGGGGGGTGGTGGGTTAGAGCAGGGGGGAAATGGCAGCCAGGACTCCTGGGTTCTCTCCCCGCTCTGGGAGGAGAGTGGGGCCTAGTGGTTAGAGCCGGAGGGTGGGAGCCAGGACTCCTGGGTTCTTCTCTTCCTTAATGTGAATCTTTCTCCCCACAGGTGAGTGGGGTCCTGTGCTCACCCCATGGCTCCGCAGGGGAGGGGAACCCCCAGTTCCCGCCGAGCGACCCGGATGGTCCCCTGTAAATGGCACCGACGCAGCAAAGGGTCTTCGGGGGCTTTAAGCTTTCAATAAACGCAGGCCCCCAGGCGGCAGAAACGTCTCTCTGATCATTTCATCGCCACGGGGCCGTGACGGGCCGGGTGGGGACCCCTCTGCCGGGGGCGCGAGGGGCCAGGTTATAGGGGGATCCCTCACTAAGCACCGAGACACAGCCCCGCTCTGGGGTGGAACAGAGGCTGGTTACCCAGGGACCGCTTGCCTGGCACTCAGATGCAGCTGGCTCTGGGGTGGGGGGCTGGGGAACCACCACATAGAACAAAAAGTCTGGGACAAGACTGGGGTCTCTGGGCTGGTACCGAGTGCCAGGGGAGAGCACCACCTGCTGCCCCCCCACAGCCCTGGCCCCCCAGCAGGGTGACACCCCCGCCTCTGGAGTCAACGGTTTCTTGAGGCGGCAGAAGGGGAAGTGGCCGGTTTTTACAGAGGCCGGGCCCCAACTGCGGAAGGGGGAAGTGGCCTCAAGGCGTCGGCCCGGACTCCGGGGTCCAGCGCGGGAGGCAGAGACCGGAGCAGACATGAGCTCCCAGCAGAATCTACAAGGTACTGTCCCGGTCTCCTGCTGCAAAGCACCCGGGATGCCTGGGTCCCGTTCCCCATCCCGGTCACCCCCACATTCCACCCCGGACGCCTGGGTCCCATTTCCCATCCTGACCTCCCTCCCCCCACCTCCTCGGACTCCTGGGTCCCCTTCTCCTGCTCCCCAACTGCCCGGATGCGTAGGTCCCGTTCCCCATCTCAGTCACCCCCACATTCCACCCCGGACACCTGGGTCCCATTTCCCATCCTGACCTCCCTCCCCCCACCTCCCCGGATGCCTGGGTCCCATTCCCCATCCTGACCTCCCTCCCCCCACCTCCTCGGACTCCTGGGTCCTGTTCCCTGTACCGGTCTCCAAGTCCACCCCGGACGCCTGGGTCCCATTCACTATCCTCCCCACTCTCTACAGACTGGGAGCACCGCAGGGTCACCTGGGAATGAACGCCCTCCCGGACGCCTGGGTCCCATTCCCTCGCTGCACAGGGGCTGGGAGCGCGGCGGGGTCCCCTATCCCCCTCCCCCCCCCCCGGACGCGTGGGCAGGTGGGGGGAGGGTGTTTGTCTCCTCTCACATCCCCCCGGGCTCAGGATCCTTCTGTCAGTTCCTCCGGCCCGGCAGGAAAAGCAGCAAAAGCGAAACTACCTCAGAGTAACCCCAGAAAGGGGAAACCAGCCAGGCCTGAGAAAGGGGAAACCCAGAGCCTGAAACGGGGGCTGGGCTAGCAGGGGCTGCGTGTCGGGAGTGAGGGGCACTGGCAGGGCTGGGGGGGGGGCAGGTCTGGGCTAGCAGGGGCTGCGGGTCGGGAGTGAGGGGCACCGGCAGAGCTCAGGGGGAGACCAGGGCTGGGCTAGCAGGGGCTGCGGGTCGGGAGTGAGGGGCACCGGCAGGGCTGGCGGGGAGACCAGGGCTGGGCTAGGATGGGGCTGCGGGTCGGGAGTGAGGGGCACCGGCTAGCAGGGGCTGCGGGTCGGGAGTGAGGGGCACCATTAACCCTTTGTTCCCCCCACGCCAGGGGGCAAGGCCTTTGGGGCGCTGAAGGCCCGGCAGGAGGAGGTTCTGGACTCTCTCAATAAGGTAGATGCTCCCCCCCCGTGGGTCTGTGGGGGCCCCAGGGATGGGGGAGGGGAATGGGCCCCCCAGCGTGCGGTGCCCAGGGGGCGGAGCTACCCCGTTGTCATGGTGTCACAGACGGCTTGTGATGTCATCATGGGGACAGTGATGTCAGAGGGAGGGGGGGACGTTATGAGGCTCCAATGTCACTCACCGCTATGATGTCATCCCTATGGGCTGTGATGTCACTGGGACGTGTGATGTCATGTCCTGGGCCAGGCAGCGTCACACACGAGCGGCTGTGAGGTCACCCCCAAGGCATGATGTCACTGTGGTGTGCGATGATGTCATGCTCGGCACCCTGTGATGTCATACGGCTGTGAGGTCACCCACCCGGGCTGCTTGTGACATCACGTGCCAGCTGTTACGAGGTGCTGGGGCTGTGATGTCATACACCAGGGCTGATGTCAGCCGGCTCTGATGTCATACTCAGACGGCTATGATGTCAGAGGGCTGTGAGGTCAGCTGCAGAAAGTGGTGATGTCATGGGCAGGGCACTATCACCCACTGAGGTCCTCTGACCTCCCCCCCAGGCCACTGCCCACCACCATGGGGCTGCCCCCAGCTCCGCCCCCAACCCAGACCCTTCTCTCTGCCCCCAGCTCCACCCCCAGCCCAGCCCCCTCTGTCTGCCCCCAGCTCCGCCCCCAACCCAGACCCTTCTCTCTGCCCCCAGCTCCACCCCCAGCCCAGCCCCCTCTGTCTGCCCCCAGCTCCGCCCCCAACCCAGACCCTTCTCTCTGCCCCCAGTTCCACCCCAACCCAGCCCCCTCTCTCTGCCCCCCAGCTCCGCCCCCCACCCCGCCCCCTCTCTCTGCCCCCAGCTCCGCCCCCAACCCAGCCCCCTCTCTCTGCCCCCCAGGAATTCCTGGACGACCCCAAATACAGCACGGCTGAAGACCTGCCGGAGAAGCTGGAGGCCTTCAAGAGTGAGTGACGCCCGAGGGGCGGAGTGGGGCTCATTCGGGGTGGGGCCCAACTTCCCCAAGGGCTGGGGGGGGAGACCAGGGTCCTAGGCCCCCTGGGGGCAGGGGGCAGCTGGTACCTGGGGGCTGGTGATGGGGCAGAGTCCCTGGGGGGGGGGCAGTGGGGGCCCCGGGTACCTCGGTCTGATCCTCTCGTCCATGCGTCCTGCAGAGAAATACATGGAGTTCGACCTCAACGGGAACGGAGACATCGGTGAGTTCACGTGTGTGAGCGTGTGCGAGTGTGGGTGTGCGAGTGTGTGCGTGCGTGTGTGTGCATGCGAGCGTGGGCATTTGCTTGTGCGTGTGTGTGGGCGTGTGTGAGTGTGTGTGTGCGAGTGTGGGTGTGTATGCGAGCAAGTGCGAGTGTGGGCATGCATGTGCGAGCGTGTGTGTGTGAGCATGTGCGTGCAAGCGTCTGTGTGCGTGTGTGCGAGCGTGTGCGTGTGTGTGCGAGCGTGTGTGCGTGCGAGTGTAGGTGTGTGTGCGAGCGTGGGCGTGTCCCCGCTGCCCCCCTGACCTCTGCCCCCCCAGACATCATGGCTCTGAAGCGGATGCTGGAGAAGTTGGGGGCGGCCAAGACCCACCTGGAGCTGAAGAAAATGATCACGGAGGTGACGGGCGGCCTGGGCGAGACCATCGGCTACCGGGACTTCGTCCGCATGATGCTGGGCAAGGGCTCGGCCATCTTGAAACTGTGAGCGCCCCTCACTCCCGACCCGCAGCCCCCGGCCCCGCCGGTGCCCCTCACTCCCGACCCGCAGCCCCCGGCCCCGCCGGTGCCCCTCACTCCCGACCCGCAGCCCCCGGCCCCGCCGGTGCCCCTCACTCCCGACCCGCAGCCCCCGGTCCCACTGGTGCCCCTCACTCCCGACCCGTAGCCCTCGGCCCCGTGGGTGCCCCTCACTCCCGACCCGCAGCCCCCGGCCCCGCCGGTGCCCCTCACTCCCGACCCGCAGCCCCCGGCCCCGCCGGTGCCCCTCACTCCCGACCCGCAGCCCCCGGTCCCACTGGTGCCCCTCACTCCCGACCCGTAGCCCTCGGCCCCGTGGGTGCCCCTCACTCCCGACCCGCAGCCCCCGGCCCCGCCGATGCCCCTCACTCCCGCAGCCCCCGGCCCCGCGGGTGCCCCTCACTCCCGACCCGCAGCCCCCCCCGGGCCCGGCCAGTGCCCCTCACTCCCGACCCGCAGCCCCCCCGGCCCCGCCGGTGCCCCTCACTCCCGACCCGCAGCCCCCGGCATGCCCGGTGCCCCTCACTCCCGACCCGCAGCCCCCCCAGCTCCACCGGCGCCCCTCACTCCCGACCCTAGGCCCTGGCCCTCCCACAGCTCTGCCCCACCCCCAGCTCTGCTACCTAATCTCTCATCCCCCTTTCTCTAGCCGCCCCGTCTCCCCGCTATCCCCCCCCGCTGCTGACCCAGCCCCGTTCCACAGCCCCGTGCCCCCCCGGCCCCCCGCTGTCATTCACCCCCTCTCCGTCCCCCCCGCAGGATCCTGATGTACGAAGACAAGGCCAAGGAGAAAGAGGAGAAGCCGGCCGGCCCCCCGGCCAAGAGGGCCATCGCTGACCTCCCCTAACTGCCCCCCGGCACCTGTTGGGGGGCCCCGGGCAGGGAGCGTCTCCACCCCTGCTCTGGGGTTCCCATGGTTCATGTCGCTGCTAGAAACCAAGCCACTAACAACGTCTGCAGGGGGGACTGGGGGGCAGCACCCAGGCTGGGGGGCAGGGTTGGGGGGTCTGGGGGGCAGCAGGTGGGGGTGCAGGGCTGGGGGATGCCACTAGGGGGCAGCATGGCAGGCGGGGGGTGCAGTTTTGCCAGACCCACTAGGGGGCAGCACCTCAGGGGAGCCGGGGGGAGCAGTCCTGGGGGAGGCTGGTTTTGCAGGGGACCCTGGGGGGCAGAGCTGAGCCCCCCCCCTCAGTTCACCTCGACATGACCCCTGGGCTGAGGGTCGTGACCTCTCCCCTCCGCCTGCGCCCTCTTTGGCCCTAGCTCCTAACTCCCGCCAACCCTGCAAAGGATTCTGGGATTGTTAGACCATGTCACCCCTGCACGACACATGCTAAGCCTGCAAAGGATTCTGGGATTGCCCCTGCCCCCATGCCAGACTCACGCCAACCCCACAAAGGATTCTGGGCCAGCCAAGGTGGGGGAGGTTAAAGGTCGAGAGCCCCTTGGCACTCATGGGGTTGGTGTGAGGGGTGAAAGGTCGGGGGTCATGTGTGGCACTGTCAATAAAGGCCTCTTAATGACCCTTCTCTTGCCTGGTGGTTTCTATGGGGAGGGTCATTGATCATGGGGGGAGCATGTGATGTCATCCCCAGCCAATCAGGAGCCTCCAGGCAGGTGTGATGGGGATAGAAGTCTCTGATTGGCCAGGAAGTGGGTGGGTTGGGCTTTTCCGCCTGGGTGGAATGATCCATTAGCAGCGGAGGTGGGAATGGCCCAATACAGAGGGGAAGTGGGGGTGTTTTCCAGTGGAATGGCCCATTATAGCTGGGGACGGGGTTGGGATGGAATGTGCCATTATAGAAGGGCGGGAGGTGTCCCCTGATGGAAAGGTTCATTATAGACTAGTAGGACGGGAACGGAGCTCGTGAGGCGTCTAGTCCGGTCCCTGCACTCACGGCAGGACTAGACCAGGGGAGAGGGGGTGGGCAGAGGGCTCCATGCACGGCCCTCGCCTGCAGGCCCCGCCCCCCGCAGCTCCCATTGGCCGGGAATGGGGACCTGCAGCCAATGGGAGCTTCAGGGGTGGTACTCGCAGGTGAGGGCAGCGCACGGCGGAGACGCCTGCCACACCCCACCACCAGGGGCCATTGCCGGACATGCTGGCCACCTCCGGGAGGCGCCAGGCTGGAGCCTGCACCCCAAACCCCTCCTGCACCCCAAACCCCGGCCCTGAGCCCCTCCTGTACCCCGCACGCACCCCTTACCCCAACCCCCTGCCACAGCCCTACATTCATAGCCCCCAACGATGAAGATTCCACAACCTCCCTGGACAATTTATTCCAGGGCTTCACCACCCTGACAGCTAGGAAGTTTTTCCTAATGTCCAACCTAAACTTCCCTTGCTGCAATTAAGCCCATTGCTTCTTGTCCTAGCCTCAGAGGTTAATGAGAACAATTTACCTCCCTCTTCCTTGGAACAAACTTGTATGTACCCTAACACTGTTGTTGTGTCCCCTGTCAGTCGTCTCTTCTCCAGACTAAACAAACCCAGTTCTTTCAATCTTCCCTCGCAGCTCATGGTTTCTAGACCCTTCATCATTTGTGTTGCTCTTCTCTGGACTTTCTCCAATTTGTCCACATCCTTCCTGAAATGCGGCGCCCAGAACTGGGCACAATGCTCCAGCTGAGGCCTAATCAGCGTGGAGTACAGCGGGAGAATCACTTCTCATGTCTTGCTGACAACACTCCTGCTGATACAGCCCAGAATGATGTTCACTTTTTTGAAGCAGCGTTACATTGTTGACTCCTATTTAGCTCGTGATCCACTATGACCCCAGATCCCTTTCTGCAGCACTCCTTCCTAGACCGTCATTGCCCATTGTGTGTGTGCAACTGATTGTTCCTTCCTAAGTGGAGCACTTTGCATTTGTCCTTATTGAATTTCATCCTATTGACTCCCGACCATTTCTCCAGTTTGTCCAGATCATTTGGAATTTTAATCCTGTCCTCCAAAGCACTTGGAACCCCTCCCAGCTTGGTATCGTCGGCAAATTTTATAACTATATGCCACGAGCTAAATCATTGATGAAGATATTTAACAGAACCAGACCCAGAACCGATCCCTGAGGGACCCCACTCGTTCTGCCCTTCCAGCCTGAGTGTGAACCACTGAGAACTACTCTCTGGGAACGGTTTTCCAACCAGTTTTGCACCCACCTTATAGTAGCTCCATCCAGGTTGTATTTCCCTTGTTTGTTTATGAGAAGGTCATGCTAGACAGTATCAAAAGCTTTACTAAAGTCAAGATATACCAGGCCTAGGGCTTCCCCCCATCCACAAGGCTTGTCACCCTGTCACAGGAAGCTATCAGGTTGGTTTGACATTATTTGTTCTTGACAAATCCCTGCTGACTGTTATTAATATCACCTTATTATCTTCTAGATGTTTTCAAATTGATTGCTTAATTATTTGCTCCATTATCTTTCTGGATACAGATGTTCAGCTGACTGGTCTGTAATCCCCTGGGTTGTCCTTATTCCCCTTTTTATAGCTGAGCGCTAGATTTGCCCTTTTCCAATCTTCTGGTATCTCTTCCGTCGTCCAGGACTTTTCACAGATAATTGCTAATGGCTTAGATCTTTCCTAGGATGCATTGCATCAAGCCCTGGTGATTTGAAGACATCTAACTTGTCTAAGTCATTTTTGACTTGTCCTTTCCCTATTTTAGACTCTGAACCTACGCCATTTTCACTGGCATTCACTATGTTACACGTCCAGTCGCCACCAACCTTCTTGGTGAAAACCGAAACAAAGAAGTCGTTAAGCACCTCTGCCATTTCAATATTTTCTGTTGTCTTCCCCCCTCGTTGAGTAACGGGCCTACTCTGTCCTTGGTCTTCCTCTTGCTTCTAATGTAATTGTAGAATGTTTTCTTGTTACTTTTATGTCCCTAGCTAGTTTGTTCTCGTTTTGTGCCTTGGCCTTTCTAATTGTGTCCCTACAGACTTGTGTTGTTTATATTCATCCTTTGTAATTCGGCTGAGTTTCCACTTTTTGTAGGACTCTTTTTTGAGTTGTAGATCCCTGACGATCTCCTGGTTAAGCCAGGGTGGTCTCTTGTCTTTCCTATGCAGGGGGATGGTTTGCTCTTGTGCCCTTAATAATGTCTCTTTGAAAAACTGCCAACTGTCTTCTATTGTTTTCCCCCTTAGACTTGCTTCCCGTGGGATCTGACCTACAACTCCCGGAGTTTGCTAACATCGGCCGCCTTGAAATCCATTGTCTGTATTGTGCTGTACCGTTCCCTAGAATCACAAACTCGACCATTTCATGATCACTTTCCCCCGAGCCACCTTCCACGTTCCAATTCTCAATTATAACAGGGGTATAGAACATCCCATTATAGACAGGATGGGGGTGTCGTGAATTATAGGGGGCATTGGAATGTTCCATTATAGCAGGGATGGGGGTGTTGGAATGGTCCATTATAGGTAGAACATTCCATTTTGGAGAGGAGGGGGGTGTCTCCTGGTGGAAGGGCCTATTATAGCAGGGGGTTGGGGTAAAAAGGCTCATTATCTCGGGGTGGGTGGGGGGGCTAGTTCCTGATGGGATGACCCATTCTAGCAGATGAGGGATAGTGGAACAGTCCATTTAATGGAGAGGTGATGTCCCCTGG
Source organism: Macrochelys suwanniensis (assembly GCA_033296515.1). Classification (NCBI taxonomy): domain Eukaryota; kingdom Metazoa; phylum Chordata; order Testudines; family Chelydridae; genus Macrochelys; species Macrochelys suwanniensis. Next base: position 1,088,338 of record CM065788.1, on the reverse strand, counting down.
TGGAATGGCCCATTATAGCAACCCGGGGAGGGGGCCACTGCGAGGGACTGTCTATTATAGCAGGTGGGATTGGAACATCCCATTATTATATGGAGGGGGGAGTCTCCCAATGGAATGGTCCATTGTATTTGTTAGTAAAAGTGGTTGGAACTCCTCATTGTAATGGGGAGGTGCCTCCGGGTGGAATGGTCCATTATAGCAGGTGGGATTGGAACATCCCATTATAATAATGAGGGGGAGTGTCCTGGTGGAATGGTGCTTTATCATTATTGGCGGGGGGGGGGGGGGGGGGCTGGAATATCCCATTGTACTATGTGGGTGCAGGGAGGGGTCTCCCAGTGGGACATTTCATTATGGCAGGGCAGGTGTCTATGGCCTGGTCAGGATTAGTACAGGCAGCTGCAGCCCTGTCCTGCCTGGATCTACAATACATTATCCTCCCCCCCCACCCCCGCAGCCTTCCCCTCCATGGATTCTCCACCCCCCACCCCCCATTCAATGGAATATACCCTAATAAACCTCCTCCTTTTCCTCCTCTTGGGCATAAATTATGCAAATGATACAGCCCCTCTCTGAAAGGCATGTATTTGCATAAATTAGGCAAGCAAAGATTCCCTTTTTTATATAATTTGCCTTAGGAAGCCTCCCCCATAATTACCTAGATTATGCAGATAGAATAAACTGTTAATGGCCCCCTTTGATTTTTGAAACCCCATGCTAATTACAGGCCCTCGTCCACGCGTTGCATTCCAGTCGGTCCCCCTCTTTCTTTTGAATAAATTGTTCAAATCAACTGATTTTATTATGCCAGAAGCCACGCCCCTTATGGAGATGAGGACATTAAATTACCTCAGTGGCATTACATCACAAGCCCGGATTTATGCAAATTAGCAGGATCTCCAGGTATGGCAGTTGAATTAGCCCAGAAGCCTCTTATCTTTTGCATTCGTTATGCTAATGAGCAAAGAGCGGCCTATGCGCCTAGTTCATTACATCTCTGTTTATGCAAATAAACAGACCCTCCGAATAATCCAGTGTTAGTATGTTTTGCACATTATAACCCTGGTTAATTATAATTACACCATTAGCCTATGCTAATTTGTATAAATTATGCAAAGGAACAGAAGCCTTTGAGAACACCTCAGTTTTATTTTATCAATAGCCACTCTCCTATTGCATAAATTATGCAAATATAAAAGAGCTCAATTTGATACCAGGAGCCTCCTTCCCTTCGCAGACATACAAATGAGAGACAAACTCACAACACTTTTGCTGGACCACAAACCACTCCGCTTTTGCATAAATTATGCAAATCACAAAAGACCTCCTAAAGGCCACGGTTCCATCCTGCAAGACTCCCCACCTCTTCTGCATAAATTATGCAAATTTTCAACACAGTGCAAACGCTCTGGCCCTGGGAAGCCCCGCCCCACTCCTTATTGACCTCTCTCCGCCCCCTCTCAGTCCCTAGCCCCGCCCTTACGCAGCGTGGGGGCGTGGCCTCCCCTGCGCCGCCGGGGCCTGGGACCCGGATGGCCGTTTAGTCGGTGCCGAGACGCCGAGGCTCCCACATCGGGCCCTGGAAAAAAAAAAAAAAAGTAAGGGGGGGGGGACCCGCCGTAATCCGCATCCATCCTCTGCCTGGCGCCCCCATCCGCTCTCGGGAAGCCCGTATCCGGATAGAGCGGACCGAGCCCGATCCGAAGAGGTGGGTATCGACCCGGTTCCGACCCGCTGCGCTCGGCTCTTAGCCCCTGGAAAGGGGGCGGGGGGGAGACGGGTCGGCTTGAGCCGGTAGAACGTTCAGGCCTCCGCCATCTTGTTCCCAGCCCTCTCCTTCTCCCTACCCCCCCATCTTCATCCACATCCATCCGTCCCTCGGGGGCCCCCATCCTCCCCCCTGAACCCCTCCATCCCCGCCCAAATCGCTTCCTCTATCACCTCCAGGGGGCATTTACCCCATAGGGGGTCGTCTGGGGTCATTAACCCCCCCCAATGCAGAGCCTCAGAGAGGAGGGTTCAAGTGACTGTTGAGGGGGGAGTAGCGCCCCCCCCAATTTCCCCAAACTTGTCCCCCATGAGGTGTGGGCTCAGTGAGGGGTCACCATGGGGGGTACGCAGTGGGGGGGGCTGGGTCCCCCATTTGGCCCCAGAATGTCAAAGCCACTGAAGCTACCCCACCATTTAAAAGGGAATGGGGAGGTTAATGGGGTTTTGGGGGTGAGGGGTACCTGGGTGGGGGCTGGGCAGGTGGGGAGAGATGGGGTGAAGGCTGCTGACACCCCCTTTCCCCCCATGGCTGTCAATTTCGCCCCCAAGATTCAACCCACTGGCAAAATCCTGCCCGCTCTTTGTGGGGTCCCGGCACATTTTTAGGAGCGGTCTTGGGGTACCACAGAAATCTGGGGTCCATGTGGATGCCCGGGCAAGGGGTGAATCTCATTGTTCTTCCTTTATTTTCCCCACCACCCTACAAAAAAATCACCACCACCGAACAGCCCAACCCTCATTTTTGGTGGGCTTTTGATGCTACTATTGGGGTGACCATGACATTTGGGGTGCAGGTTGATGCCAGAACAGGGCTGTGTCTAATTGAACCTGCTGCTTGGTTTTTTTTTAGGGTACCACTGGAAAAAAACAAAAGCCACCGTAAAAACCTCCTCTGTATTTCTGGGGTGGAATATTGGGGTGTTGAGATTTGGGGGGCAAATCAGGGCTAATTAAATCCCTTTTCATTCTTTCTATAGCACCCTAAAATATTTAAGTCACTGCCAAAAACCCAGCCCACTTTTGCGGGGGGTACTAAGAAACGATTATGGAAAGAATGGGCTGTCATTGAAATGTGGGGTGTAGAACAGGGGTGCCATTTAATTTCTCATTCCCTCCTGTTATTTACAGTGGCGCCGTGAATTCATCTGAAAAACCCTATCCATGCTATTGAGGTGGTACTGAAATTTGGGGTGCATGCCTGTTGATCTCATGTGAACCTCCTTTTCAACCCCCCCGAGAAAGATCTTAAATCGCTGTAAAAAAAAAAAACAACACCACCAACCAACCCACAATTTTGGGGTAATAGAGAACTTTCCCCATTCTGGGGTGTTGGTTTAGGGCACAGCAGGGGGGTGGATCTAAATGAACCCCCTCCTTTCATGGCAGCACCCTAATATTTTTAAATCACCGGGGAAGAAAATCCAGTCCCACATTTTCAGGCTGCTGGAAATTGGGGTGTTGTTGAAATGTGGGTAGGGGAAGGTGATTGTGAAGCAGGATTCCTAATATTTAATTAATTCCTAATATTCCTCACCTAAAAATATTCCGTTGCAATGGAAGGCGTAAATATGGGGGGCTAATAGTAGAATAGGGCGTGAAGTAGCCCGTAGTTTGATACCACCCTAAAAATATAAACCGTTGGCAATTTAAATGATATGGTGGTGTGTATATTTTGGGGGTGGTGTGTAGCTTTACCCCATATTCCTGTCCTGACAAACCCCGCAGTCCCTCCTTTAAAATGATAATCGGGGTGGTTCACATTTGAAGTGTGGTGAGGGGATGAAGGAAGGTCTGTGTATCACCCCCCATAGAAATAAGCCCCAATAACTATAAAATCCACATGTGTGTTTATTTGGGGTGGAGGGTGCTGCAATTTTGGGGTGGTCCATTTGAACTCTACCCTATATTTCAGCACCGCCCTACACATACCAGCTGAAGGAAGCAATCACCGATTCATTATCAGCCTGTGATTAGGGTGGGAATCAATGGGTTTGTGTTGGTTTGGGGGGCAGAATTCTTATTGTATTTCTCTTACCCCGTAATTCTCCTTTTCTCATAAAGAATGTTTAGGGCTGTTATTGTTGGATTTGGGGAGGTCTATACGAGATAGAATTGAAATAGTACTCCATCCACTCCTTCATCATGCCAACTCAGGCTTCAGCAGCTAAATTATTTATATTCATTCATTATCTGATTATTTTTTTAGTTAGGTTGGAAGTGAAATTTGGGGTGTGGCGGGGATTCAGTCTTGATTTTTTTTTTAAACTAGAAAAGTAAAATAAGAGAGATCTGTGTAAATTATTAATAAATATCCATTTTGATGTAGAAACCCATTACATTTTGGGGCTGTGGAGTTGGTAATTGGTCCTGTATTTAAATAAAAACGAGAGACTATAATAAAGAATGCATACAGTACTGTGTATACCAGCCATACTGTACTACTAATACGGATTTAATTGAAATTACTGACCATTATGTGAGCGTTTAAAAGATTGGGGCGCGAAGGGGGAAAGAGTGGGGTTGGTATTCCTCATTTTATTTTCGTTAAAATGTGCAAATTATCACCATATTGTGTGTTTCTCATTAAAATCTGGGGGGCTGGGACAGAACCTAAGAATAAAGGTTAATTTAGCAGCATGCTTAGGGTTACAAGAAAATTAGGAATGGGGGGTGGGGGGAAGGAAGCAGCTAACGTAATGGGTGGGGTCTTCTAATTTGCATGGTCAGGGCAATGTTGACATTGGTAGGGTGTCTTTGACATCTAATGATGAATGTAATAGTCAACCCGTATCTGTGTGCATCATGGCGACGCTCAGATTAAGGCTGGGGGGGGTCTCTTACCACTCTGGAATTTATGATGCAAAAACATTCATGAATTCAATAATCGTAAAGGTTTTAAGAGACCTCCCCTGGAGTATGCCAGTGGCACTCTACTAAAGACAATGCTAAATTAATAAACCATTCTAAATGAACAGCCATTATAATGAACTAACACGCAGCTAGAGCTGTGTTTGTGTATTGAGATCGGGGACCACCCTGGTTATGCTGATGAATGCCAAATCCGAATGGTTTATTAATTCCATCTGCAGCGATATTCAGGATAACCTGCTCTCTGTACACTTATTGTTCCCCGACGACACCAGTGCATTTTACTGTGTTGTGAATGGATCCCCTTTTTGTGGGGGTGATGCTAAAATTATACCTAGGGAAACCTTTATTTTCCTCTCCCTTCAATACTCATCCATAATGTAGCCAAATGTATATGTTTCGTGGTAGGGAACTAAATGTATACCGTTGCCGCAAAGAGACCGGAGGAAGAATTCAGATTTACGTGTCATGTCTTTATCGGGGTGGCGCTAAAAGTAGGGCCAGGAGAGATCGTTAAACCTTCCCTTTAACTACTAGATAAATAATCCACGAATATTAGCATGCATCATCTCTCCTAGAGAGGCCCCAAAATTACACTTACTCTAAAGCTCCATACACTGTTTGAGGGGCAGCCGATGTTACATGTCACTGTAATGGGCCCTTTAAAAAGAGAATCCGTAATTTGAATGACCAAAATTTGTGCAAAGGACCAGCCACCCGAATAACAAGGGTTTGCCTGATCCCAAATCAAGATTAAAATACAATATCAATTGCCACTTTCCCAGCGAGTTCGAGTGGATACTTCCCTGTTCCTGGATACTTCAGATGTAGAGGAATTGATGCTTAAAGATATCCCAACCTCTCTGATTCCTTCTCCGAACGCTTCCTTCCGTCTGCTAGTCAAATAAAATAAAGGTTCCCTCCCACCACCCCCCAAAAAAAGGGTGTTTGCCCCTTGATCTCTAAGTAACTTGCAGCCATTTGTGGGAGATAATTGTCATGGCGTTACAATCTTAACAGAGGATTTCAAAGATGGGCATTTACGGGATATGTATTAATCCAGTGCTGTATCATTCACCCTTTGATTATATATAAATCATGTTAACGTTTTGTATTTTTCTGGATCTAGTGAACACAGCTATGAATTGGACCAGTTATTAATATGGTCTTGTTTACTCCTTGCTTTATGATCGTCCTGTTTATTTAACAATAGTTGCATTTCACTGTGGCGTTACATACCAGGTACGCTTAATCCTGCCTGGATGGGCTAGATTATCTCTTCCAGGCCTACATTTCTGTCGTTCTCTGGTGGTTGTATCCCCTGTTCATTTATTAACAATGTATATTGTGTGTGTATATTGTTAACATTCTGTTTAACAATATAGTTTTGTATTTAACAGTATATTCTGGGTGCATTTTAACCGTTGTTCCTAAGAATATCCCATATTCTTTCTTTCTTAGCAATATTTCTTAACAATATCTTGTATTTCTTAGCCATATTGGTGTGACATTGTTAACACAAGCTACTGCCAACCGATAAGAAGCATGTATGATATCGTTAACAGTGTTTTCGTTAAGTGTTTACTCCATGACTGGATTGTTTCCCCTTTAAATCTTAACAATCTTTGTGGCTCTGGATGTCTTGCTAACAAATAGAGGTGTGAACAAGCCACATACACAATAAGAAATCATTTTGAATTAAAATGTCTGCAAATACAGAGTTCTGCTCTTGAGACAAAAGAAGCTGTTAATAAAGTTTGGGCCCCATCCCGCAATAATGACCCTTAGCTTTTACCTAGCACTTTCCATGGATAGCTCTCAAAGTGCTTTACTAAGAAGGGTCACTATCCTTCTCTCGAGTTTACAGATGGGGAAACTGAGTCACGGGGGAAGTGCCTTGCCCCAATGTCACCCACGAGGCTGGGACAGAGCTAGTTCAACGCAGGTGTCCTGAGTCCCTGTCCGGCGCATTATCTGCTAGGCCACACGGCTGCCTTTTTGTATGGAAAATGCAGGATGGTATTTCCAACTCCAGGGCACCGTACAGAGAAATGAATTAATGTTGGTAGCCATTAGAAACACAGGCTCGTACCAGTGTCTTTGCGCTGCGTGGGTTATTTACACATGGCTGTATTGGTTAACAATCTTTTTATTCATTAAGATTCTGGATTTTTTTCCCCTCCTGTTCTTGACCAATCGTTTTTTGTCGATTCCTTCCATCCCTTCTTGTCTATCAGCGGTTGATTATTCTGAGTCGTTTGTAAGAGGGTTGCGTAGTTTTCATGTGGATTTGTTTGGGCCCTTCCTTTGTTAATAGTAATTTTGTTAGCGATAATTCTGGACGGCTTGTAAACGGCTTTGGATACACCTCTGCATTGGCAGGATGGTTTGTTGCTAGCGATATTTGTTACTCTGTGCAGATTGGACAATTGTTCTTTGTAAGGATTTATTTACACCCCTCTCTGTTCTTAGGCTATTTTATGGGTTGTTCTCTGGTGGATTGTGTTTATGCTTTTATTTTCTCTGTCACGCGTTCCTGTCCTGCTTGCTTCCCCGCCTTCTGAAAATCCAGCCAACAGTGAATTCAGGGCAAAGCAGTGACCTGTTGCACAGGGGGTCAGACTAGAGGATGAGCGTTATCCCTTCTGGCCTTAATCTGTGAAAATAAACCCAGCCATCAGTATCGGGACCTCCTCGGGGTGTGGCTGTAAAATTACCACCTGTCGGTTTGGGGTAGTGGAGCCATGGGTTTGAAGGGACCGTTAGATCATCTGGTCTGAGTTTTCCTGGGTCACCCCGGCCGGTTCCCCTGGCAGGTTGGGAATCCCAAACGACGACGGGGTCTGTCGTTCCCTGCCAATAGCCGCCCCGTGGCCTGTGATTTCCAAACCCGATCGCTCTGCGCCGTGGATTGATCTTTAATTCTGCCCTCCCCAAATCTCCCCCTACATCGGTCTGCGCTGGGGGAGGAGGGGAGAGACATCCCCTCCCTCGGGGGGAGGGATAGTTCAGTGGTTTGAGCATTGGCCTGCTAAACCCAGGGTTGTGAATTCAATCCTTGAGGGGGCCATTTAGGGATCTGGGGCAAAAATTGGGGCTTGGTCCTGCTTTGAGCAGGGGGTTGGACTAGATGACCTCCTGAGATCCCTTCCAACCCTGAGATTCTATGATCCCTGGTTCTTTCCCAGTCTGACTCCCCTCTTTCCCAGGCCCTGCCAAGGGAGGCTTGCAACCACACTGGGCTCTGGAGAATTCCTCCCCGCTGCAGCCTCTCTGCCCGGCCGTGTCTTCCGGCTCCGGGCTGGGGGTGTTGGCTCAGCCAGGAAGTGTGGGGAAATCGGGCGCCGTGATTTCCGAGAGCGAGCGCACAGATTTAGCTTTCGGTTGGAAACTGCTGCAGATACCTCCGCGAGACACCTGTCCTGCTTTACAGGGGGGTGTTTTACAGCCGGGGGGCTGGGGGCCAGGACTCGGTTCTGTCCCCAGCTCTGGGAGAGGAGTGGGGTCTGGTGGGTTAGAGCTGGGGGCTGAGATGTCATAGGGCTGACTCCAGGCAGCTTTAGGCTGGATTTCCCCATCGCCAGGCACTTGGGGTGAGCTGCCCCTCCCGAAATCCAAGACAGCCCCATCCCGTGTCCTTACGCGACCCCAGCGCTGAACTGTACCACAGCTGTGAGGGAGACCCTGCGATCCCAGGCCTCAGCTGTGGTGAGTCAAGGACGGGCCCTTAAAGGGGCAGGCAAAGGCACTGAGGATGGAGTGAAACTAACCCCGGGGGAGGGGGGGAGGGTTAGAAACGCTTCCCTTCCCTGCCCTGGGTCTGACCCGGAAGGAAAACACCAACTGTATCAGGGCCACGTAACTGGTTTGTTTGGGATCACGCAAATGGCCAGGTCAGTTTCATCCGCCCTTGTTTGTTTGGGATACAGAAATAGCCCCTCATTCCGGGTTCCCTGTTGTGTGGCCTTGAGGAAGCCCCTGCGTCACTTTCACAGTCTGTTCTGGCTCTGAACATAGTCCCAAGCACCATCTATTCCCCGCCCCCCCTTCCCGTTGTTGTTTATGTTGCAAGGGGAAAGTTTGAAATCCAAAGCAAACCAGCCTGTCACTGGTGAAATTTCAGCAAAATCTTTCCCAGGGATGCTGGGTTGGCTGACTTCTTGTTATAACAAACCCTCACGTTCCTGGACTTAAAATAAACACTATGCAGGACTCAACCACTCTCATAAATAGCCAGGGGTCACTTTGTCTGACACTGTCTCCGTCGTTTTCTTTTTAAAAAATGGTGTTTCGTAGGAAGTGGGTGAGGTGGCTTGAAGCCTCAAAACGATTCCCTTTGAAACACCTGCTTTCAGCCAAAAGGCAAATCGGGCCTTTGGATTTGTAAAGGTGACAAGGAAGGGCACAAAAAGGCAGGATTCCCGGGTCCTATCCCGGGCTCTAGCCGGGGTGTGGGGTGGGGTGCTGGGAGCCAGGACTCCGGGGTTCTCACCTCTGTCTCTCCTGCAGACAGAGGCACGTTTCGCGAGGAGCCAGGAGGAACCAACGTACTCAATGACCTTCCAGCGCGATGTCAGATCGTTTGGGGCAAACAGCAAAGGGGAAGGATGGAAAAAAGTATTCGTCGCTCAACCTGTTTGATACGTACAAGGGGAAGTCCTTAGAGATTCAGAAACCCACAGGTACAGGCACGAGGGGGGTGCTGTGCTTCAGGGAGGGGTTAGGAGGGGGCACGGGGAGCAGGGCGGGGGGTCAGAACAGGCCCTAACCTCTCTATCCCTACAGTAGCCCCTCGCCATGGCTTGCAGAGTCTCGGGAAAGTTGCCATTGCCCGGCGTATGCCACCCCCTGCGAACCTGCCAAGCTTAAAAGCGGAGAACAAAGGCAATGACCCCAACGTCTCACTAGTACCAAAAGACGGGACAGGATGGGCAAGCAAGCAGGAACAGTCAGACCCAAAGAGGTGAGGCGCCGGCCCCCCTCGGCGTGGGGGTGGGCCTGGCTCGGAGGGGCGAGGAAATGGGACGCGGGACCTTTCTCCTCTAGGGGCGCCGGCTCCCATCTGGCCCCAGGTCTGACGTGTGTGTGTGTCTCTCTCTCTCTCTCTCCATTGCCTGGCCTCCTTCGTTCCCTCTATCTCAGTACCGATGCCTCAACAGCTCAGCCGCCGGAATCGCCGTCGCCGCCGGCTTCACAGACGTCTGCCTCAAACCCACCGAAACGACCCCCAACAGCACCCGAGGTGAAGACGCTGGGGGGGGTGGGGGGCGGGGAGTGTCTGCCTCATCAAGATCCTGGGAATGCCTTTAGGGGAACTCCCCAAACAGTGTCCAGGATGGAGAACAAAGAGTCCTGGCTCCCAGCCGCTCTAACCCACCAGCCCCCACTCCCCTGCCAGAGCCAGGGAGAGAACCCAGGAGTCTGGGCTCCCAGCTCCCCCTGCTCTGACCCACCAGCCCCCACTCCCCTGCCAGAGCCGGGGAGAGAACCCAGGAGTCCTGGCTCCCAGCCCATGGTTCTAACCTAGACCCCACTCCCCTGCCAGAGCCGAGGAGAGAACCCAGGAGTCTGGGCTCCCAGCTCCCCCTGCTCTAACCCACCAGCCCCCACTCCCCTGCCAGAGCCGGGGAGAGAACCCAAGCGTCCTGGCTCCCAGCCCCCCTGCTCTAACCCACCAGCCCCCACTCCCCTCCCAGAGCCGGGGCGAGAACTCAGGATTTCTCTCTTGCAACCAGCCTGTGTCCATGTCACTGACACCTAGACCCTGCTGGCATTTCCTAGGGCCACGGGGGCGCTAGTGCTGGAGGTTGGTGCTGCGGCCTATAACCTCTCTCTGCCGAAGGAGCTTCCCAGCCTTGGGGCAGGACCTGAGCCAGTGGGAGCTGTTCAACGGGTAGCTGGGAACGTGGGGCTGGGGGGCTGCAGTCCCCAGAGTCAACCTAACCCCTCCCCCTCCTTTGTTCTGTCAGAATCCCCCTACAGTAGCAAGCGGGGCAAAGTCTTGGGCACAGGCCAGCGTTACCCATGGAGCGCAAGGAGATGGTGAGTTCCTTTACCAATCCCCCGGAGGGGCGCTCGGGGGCACTGTGCTGCAGGGAGCTGGGGCTTCTTAGGGGGATGCTCTAATGTCAAACACAACGTTAACCTGTGGAACTCTCTGCCCCTTGATGTCATGGAGTCAAGGAGCCTGGCAGGCTCAGACACTTCAATGGCTGATGGGAGCTCTCAGGCTCAGTTAGAGAGGATGAGATGTGAGGGCTTGAACCCCAACCACCAAGTCTAGGGCCTGAGCCAGCTGCTGAAGACACGCCCACCACCATTGGGCGCCACTCCCCCTGCCCCCCTTTGGGCTGGTTTCTGGAACTGTCTTCTGAAGCAGCTGGCCATGACTGCTCAGAGACAGGCTAGGTGGGTCCCAGTCTCATTCAGCCTGGCAGTTCCCTGGCTTGGTCCTCCAGGGTCATAGAGGTGGTCATTCCTGTGGTCCTTGGTCCTCCAAGGTCATAGAAATGAAAGACATTGGACCTCAGGGGTTGGAGAGTTGGCACGTCACAGCCTCTTGCTTCTAGCTTCTTGGAGGTGGAGGATGATAGGTTCACCGGGGTCATAGAGGTAGCAATTCTCACAAGATAATTGGTCCTCCAGGGTCATAGAGGGGACAATTCTTTCTGTTCCATGGTCCTCCAGGGTCATAGAGGTAGCAGTTCTCACCACTTTGGTCATAGAGCTGAGAGCTAATTGGTCCTCCAGGGTCATAGAGGTGGGCTGGACAGTCAGTCTCCCTCTCTCCGCAGGTGGAAAGGGATCAAGCCCACTGTCGCGATTCTCTCGCGAGGAATTTCCGACCCTGCAGGCGGCTGGAGACCAGGACAAAGCTGGCAAAGAAAAGGACACTGCCGATGCGTCGTATGGGCCCGGACCAAACCTCCGCCCCCAGAGTGAGCTGCGCTCCCCTCCCAGGCAGGGGGGCCCATGCTGCGGGGCGAGGGAGGGGGACGCAAGGAGAGGCCTGGGGGGGCTTTGATGACACACAACGTCAAAGTGCTGGGCCCCCAACTGAACCTCGGACCCGGCTGTGTCGGCCAAACCTTGGCCAGCCCCTCCCCCTGCCTGCCACAGGGTTGTTTCTCCCCCCCCCCCGGTTCAGGGCAGCCAGACTGGGGAGTCCCCTTCTCTGTGGGCCACGGCCTCGTTTTGTTCACCCAGAGGGGCTGCATCTCTGTGCTGGGTCAGGGGTGCCTGGATAACCAGCCCCCACCCCCCCACCCCAGAGGGGCCAGGGGTCCCCGGGTAACCAGCCCCCGCCCCCCCACCCCAGAGGGGCCAGGGGTCCCCGGGATAACCAGCCCCCGCCCCCCTACCCCAGAGGGGCCAGGGGTCCCCGGGATAACCAGCCCCCGCCCCCCTACCCCAGAGGGGCCAGGGGTCCCCGGGATAACCAGCCCCCGCCCCCCTACCCCAGAGGGGCCAGGGGTCCCCGGGATAACCAGCCCCCGCCCCCCCACCCCAGAGGGGCCAGGGGTCCCCGGGTAACCAGCCCCCGCCCCCCTACCCCAGAGGGGCCAGGGGTCCCCGGGTAACCAGCCCCCGCCCCCCTACCCCAGAGGGGCCAGGGGTCCCCGGGTAACCAGCCCCCGCCCCCCACCCCAGAGGGGCCAGGGGTCCCCGGATAACCCGCCCCCCACCCCAGAGGGGCCAGGGGTCCCCGGATAACCAGCCCCCGCCCCCCACCCCAGAGGGGCCAGGGGTCCCCGGATAACCAGCCCCCGCCCCCCACCCCAGAGGGGCCAGGGGTCCCCGGATAACCTGCCCCCCACCCCAGAGGGGCCAGGGGTCCCCGGATAACCAGCCCCTGCCCCCCACCCCAGAGGGGCCAGGGGTCCCCGGGTAACCAGCCCCCGCCCCCCTACCCCAGAGGGGCCAGGGGTCCCCGGGATAACCAGCCCCCGCCCCCCTACCCCAGAGGGGCCAGGGGTCCCCGGGTAACCAGCCCCCGCCCCCCTACCCCAGAGGGGCCAGGGGTCCCCGGGTAACCAGCCCCCGCCCCCCACCCCAGAGGAGCCAGGGGTCCCCAGATAACCCGCCCCCCACCCCAGAGGGGCCAGGGGTCCCCAGATAACCAGCCCCCGCCCCCCACCCCAGAGGGGCCAGGGGTCCCCGGATAACCCGCCCCCCACCCCAGAGGGGCCAGGGGTCCCCGGATAACCAGCCCCCGCCCCCCACCCCAGAGGGGCCAGGGGTCCCCGGGTAACCAGCCCCCGCCCCCCACCCCAGAGGGGCCAGGGGTCCCCGGATAACCTGCCCCCCACCCCAGAGGGGCCAGGGGTCCCTGGATAACCAGCCCCCGCCCCCCACCCCAGAGGGGCCAGGGGTCCCCGGATAACCCGCCCCCACGGCTGCGCGTTGCCTCACCCCCTCCCCCTTTCCTTTGCAGATGCGACGAGCTGGCGGGATGGAGGCGGGCGGGGCACTGACGGGGAGGTGCCCGAGCAGCACCCCGGAGCCCCCGACGGGCGGGCCGGGGTGGGCATGCAGCCCTCCGCCCCGCCCCACTTCCCTCCCTACCGGGGCATGATGCCACCATTTGTGAGTGTCCTGGGGGAGGGGGCGGGGGGGTTGCTCCGTGGGGCGTGGCGGGGGAGGGAAGAGAAGAGGTGGGGGGAGGTTTGGGTGGGGGGTGGACACCTACATGGGGTCTTTGAGTGAAGGTGGGTCAGCAGATCGAGGGTTAACGGGGGGGGTGTCGAACTCTTCCCCCCCCAGCTTTGGGGGGCCCCTAACAGCCCGTCTCCCTGCAGATGTACCCCCCGTACCTCCCGTTCCCGCCTCCCTATGGGCCGCAGGGACCTTACCGCTACCCCACCCCGGACACACAGAGGTAAGTGGGGGGTGGGGCGTCAGGACACCTGGGTTCTCTCCCCAGCTCTGGGGTCTAGTGGTTGCAGCCAGGTGCCAGGACTCCTGGGTTCGCTCCTTGGCTCGGGGGAGGGGAGTGGGGTCTAGTGGGTGAGAGCAGGGGGGTGGGGCTGGGAGCCTGGACTCCTGGGTTCTCTCCTTGGCTCGGGGGAGGGGAGTGGGGTCTAGTGGGTTAAGCAGGGGGGTGGGGCTGGGAGCCCGGACTCCTGGGTTTGCTCCTTGGCTCGGGGGAGGGGAGTGGGGTCTAGTGGGTGAGAGCAGGGGGGTGGGGCTGGGAGCCTGGACTCCTGGGTTCTCTCCTTGGCTCAGGGGAGGGGAGTGGGGTCTAGTGGGTTAGAGCAGGGGGGTGGGGCTGGGAGCCCGGACTCCTGGGTTCTGTCCCATGCCCCTCGGTGGTTCTCCTCCCCCCCAGGTTCCCGCGGCTGGCTGGGCCCCGCCCCTCGCAGCCCCCCCAGCGCGTGGCGGAGCCGGTGAGCCGCCCGCCCGTGCTCCGGCAGGACGACCTGAAGGAGTTCGACGAGCTGGACCAGGAGAACGACGAAGGCTGGGCAGGTAGCGCCCCCCACTGGGGATCGGGGGGGGGGGGTGTCCCCGAAATCCCGCTGGGGGGAAGCTCCCTTCCACCACGCCACCCTGGGGCCCTCCGCTGCCCCCTGGCCTCGACACACAGCCCTGGGGGCACCTGCCTGCTCCCCCCTCCCCCCCACTGACCCCGTCTGTCTGTCTGTCTGGCCAGGCGCCCACGAGGAGGTGGATTACACTGAGAAGCTGAAATTCAGCGACGAAGAGGACGGCAAAGAGTCTGACGAGGAAGGGGCCGAGAAACAGTAAGAGGGACCCTGGGACGCCAGCCCCCCGCCTGTCCCCTGTCTGCCCCCCACTCAGCCCCGCCTGCCCCCCTGTTTGCCCCCTGCTCGGCCTATCCTTCGCCCCATCCCGACCACTCCCAGCTCAGACTTCCTGGCCCGTCCAGGCCCCCGGAACTGGCCTGTTCTGCTCCAGATCTTAGCCACTGGAACCAGCCCATCCTACCCCACATCCCTGCCCGCTCCCCCAGCTCCAACTCAGACCCACCGGCCCATCCAGCCCCCAGGATCAGACCCACCAGCCTGTCCTGCCCCACAGCCTGGGATCAGTCCACCAGCGCATCTAGTCCCCCAGCTCAGACCCAACGGCTCAGACTGTCTCCCCTGCCTCGGCTCAGTCCCGCTAGCCCATTCTGCCCCCCAACCCCAGATCCGACCCATGGGCTTGCCCCAGACCCACCCAACCCCGGATCGGAGCCGTGGTCCATCTCGCTGATCTCTGACCTCTGCCCCCCAGCCAGAACAGCGAGGGGCCGGGCTCCGAGGGCAAGAAGGCCAGTAGCCCCAAGGAGGAGCTGCCCCCTGTCAAGGCGGCCTGGGCCGAGGGCTCCCACCCCCCGGAGGGGGCCAAGGAACCGCCCGCTGCCCCCGCACCTCGCCCCCCGCCGCCGCCACCCCCACCACCCCCCAACCGGGGCAACTGGGGGCAGCCCAACGACTTCCCAGTGAGTGTTGGGGGGCGGGGCTGGGAGGGGCTGGTCAGGGGGCACATGGCATGTAGGGGGCTGGAGTGTTCGCTTTGGGGGGTTCCAGGAAGGATCTAAGGGCAGTGGGTGGATGGAGCGTTCAGAGGGTGCAGGATTGGGGCGATGTGAGGTTGGAGGGATAGAATAGGATTTAACGGGTGTATAGGGGAAAGGTTGGGGTGTGGGGCAGGGATCTAGGGGGGGATCTCGGGGCAGGGATCGGGAGGGCTGCGTGGACATGGGGGTGGGGATCTGGGGGGCTGTGGGGACATGGGGGGCTGCGTGGCGGGGATCTGGCTGTCTGCGAGGGGATCTGGGGTGGCTGCGTGGCGGGTATCTGGGGGGGCTGTGGGGCGGGGATCTGGCTGTCTGCGAGGGGATCTGGGGGAGCTGCGTGGTGGGGATCTGGGGGGGTTGCGGGGCAGGGATCTGGCTGTCTGCGAGGGGATCTGGGGGGCTGCGGGGCGGGGACCTGGCTGTCTGCGAGGGGATCTGGGGGGGCTGCGTGGTGGGGATCTGGGGGGGCTGCGGGGCGGGGATCTGGTGATGAGAGGCACCCCCCCCAGGCGCGCCCCCCGGCGCCGGAGGATGAGGACGAGGCGTGGCGCCAGCGGCGGAAGCAGTCGTCGTCGGAGATCTCGGCGGCGGTGGAGCGGGCGCGCCGGCGCCGGGAGGAGGAGGAGCGCCGCATGCAGGAGGAGCGCCGGGCCGCCTGCGCCGAGAAGCTCAAGCGCCTGGACGAGAAGTTTGGGGCCCCCGACAAGCGCCTCAAAGCCGAGCCCCTCAAGGAGGCGCCCGCCCCCCCACCGCCGCCCCCCGCCCCGGCTGCCCCCAGCCCCCCGGCCGCCCCCCCAGCCCCTGTCCCTGTCCCCGTGGAGGAGAAGAGAGACCAGGAGGAGCCGGTCCCGGCCAGCAAACCCCGCAGCAGCAGCACCAGTGGCAGCTTCGAAGCCGGGCCAGGTAGGAGGCTCCTCACCCCAGAGGGGCCACGTCTTGGGGGCCCCAGGCAACCTGCCCCCTGCCCTGCCCCAGAGGGGGCTGCGTCTTGGGGGCCCCGGGCAACCAGCCCCGCCCCAGAGAGGCCACGTCTTGGGGGCCCCAGGCAACTAGCCCCCCTGCCCTGCCCCAGAGGGACCCACGTCTTGGGGGCCCCAGGCAACTAGCCCCCTGCCCCGCCCCAGAGGGACCCACGTCTTGGGGGCCCCGGGCAACCAGCCCCGCCCCAGAGAGGCCACGTCTTGGGGGCCCCGGGCAACCTGCCCCCTGCCCTGCCCCAGAGGGGGCTGCGTCTTGGGGGCCCCAGGCAACTAGCCCCCTGCCCCGCCCCAGAGGGACCCACGTCTTGGGGGGCCCAGGCAACTAGCCCCCTGCCCCGCCCCAGAGGGACCCACTTCTTGGGGGCCCCGGGCACCCCAGAGGGTGGCTGCCAGGTAGGCGCTGCCAGGTGAGGCCTCTCCGCTCCCATGTCGTGCCCAGTGACTAACCCCCCCCCCGCTTCCCCCCCAGCCGAGCCCCCTGCAGTGCCCGCCCCCAAGGAGGCGCCCGAGGTCCCGGAGGAGCCAGTGGTGGTGCTGGCCCCCCCTGCAGCCCCCCCTGCCGCACCCAAGACGGAGCCCAAGGGCGAGATTGTGGTGCCGCCGCGCCAGCCGCCCCCAGCCCAGCCCCTGGGCTACTCCAAGTACCAGAAGTCTCTGCCGCCCCGGTTCCAGCGGCAGCAGCAGGTAAGAGCTGGGGGGTGCTGTGCCGGGGGGAGGGGAACTGGGGGGCCTCGCTTGCGGGGTGCAGCACTGCATGGGGGGAGCCATTGGGGGGCTTGCGGGGGGGGTGCAGCACTGCATGGGGGAGCCATTGGGGGGCTCTCTGGGGGGGGCGCAGCACTGCATGGGGGAGCCATTGGGGGGCTCACTGGGGGGGTGAAGCACTGCATGGGGGAGCCATTGGGGGGCTCACCGGGGGGGGTGAAGCACTGCATGGGGGAGCCATTGGGGGGCTCGCCAGGGGGGAGCTGGGGGGTCAGGGCCGCCGGGGGGGAGCTGGGGGGTCAGGGCCGCCGGGGGTCCCTAACCCCTCTGTGCCCCCAGGAGCAGTTGCTGAAGCAGCAGCAGCAGTGGCAGCAGCAGCACGGGCCGCCCCCCGTGCCCGGCTCCCCCCAGCAGCAGGTGACAGCCGCCTCCCTGGCCGGCCTGGGCCCCTCGCCCGGGATCCACCCTCCGCAGGGGGCGGGGCAGCAGCAGGCCCTGCCCCCCCAGCAGCAGGCCCCGCCCAAGGCCATGTACCCGGGCTCCATGGGGCGCCCCCCGCCCATGCCCCAGATGAACTTCGACCCCCGCTGGATGGTGATCCCGCCCTACATGGACCCACGCATGATGCAGGGCCGGCCGCCCATGGACTTCTACCCGCCTGGGGTGCACCCCTCTGGTAAGCCCCGCCCACCCTTTGGTCATGTGACCCGCTGGCCCCGCCCATGCCTGGCTCGGGCGGCCCGCTGGCCCAGGGTGTGACCCGTTAACTGGGCCAGACCTGGGTCACAGGATCACCCGTTGACAACCCCCCTCCTGTGGCCTGGGTTGTGTAAGATAGAGAGAGAGCAAGTCAGCAGTGACAAGTGAGACGGGTTCAAGTCCCCAGGGCCTGATGAAACGCGACCCAGAATCCTCCGGGAGCTGAGCCGTTAGCCATTATCGGTGAAAAGTCCTGGACGACGGAAAGGGCAAATCTAGCGCCCAGCTACAACCCGGGGGCTACAGACCAGTCAGCTGAACTTCTGTGCCCGGAAAGCTAGTGGAGCAAATCGTTAAGCAATCAGTTTGCAAACACCTAGACGATAATGAGGTGATAAGTGACAGTCAGTCAAGAACAAATGGTGTCAAACCAGCCTGAGAGCTTCCTGTGACAGGGTCACCCGCCTTGTGGCTGGGGGGACGCGGTAGTCGTGGTGTATCTGGACCTTAGTGAGGCTTTTGATACTGTGTCATGTGACCGTCTCCCAACCAAACCAGGGAAATGCACCCTGGATGGAGCTACTATAAGGTGGGTGCGGAACTGGTTGGAAAACCGTTCCCAGAGAGTAGTTCTCAGGGTTCACAGTCAGGCTGGAAGGGCAGAACGAGCGGGGTCCCGCAGGGATCGGTTCTGGGTCCGGTTCTGGTCAATATCTTCATGGCACAGAGATACACTGATAACGTTTGTGGGCGATACCGAGCTGGGAGGGGCTGCGAGTGCTTTGAAAGACAGGATGAGAATTCAAAGTGATCTGGAAAAAGTGGAGAAACGGTCGGGAGTCAATAGGATGAAAGTCACTAAGGACAAATGCAAAGTGCTCCAGTTAGGAAGGAACAGTGAGTCGCACACACACACTGGGCAATGACGGTCTAGGAAGGAGAACTGCAGAAAGGGATCTGGGGGTCAGAGTGGATCACAAGCTAAATAGGAGTCAACAGTGTGACGCTGTTGCCGAAAAACCCAACCATCCTTCTGGGCTGTATCAGCAGGAGTGTTGTAATCAGGACACGAGAAGTGATTCTCCCGCTCTGCTCCGCACTGACACGGCCTCAGCTGGAGCATTGTGCCCAGTTCTGGGCGCCGCATTTCAGGAAGGATGTGGACAAATTGGAGAAAGTCCAGAGAAGAGCAACACAAATGCTGAAGGGTCTAGAAACCATGAGCTGCGAGGGAAGGTTGAAAGAACTGGGTTTGTTTGGCCTGGAGAGGAGAAGACGGGGGGGCATGAGAACAGGTTTCAAATACAGAAAAGGTTCCAAGGAGGAGGGAGGTAAATGGTTCTCGTTAAGGCCGAGAAGCAACAGGCTCCAACGGCAGCGAGGGCGGTTCAGGTGGGACGTTCGGAACCACGTCCTCGCTGTCGGGAAGCGCTGGAGTGAAATCCCCGGGGAGGGGGTGGAGTCTCCGGCGTTGGGGGTTGTTAAGAGCAGGTTGGACAAGCCCCCGGCAGGGCCGGTCTAGACAATCCTGAGTCGTGCCGGGGCCGGACTAGAGACCTCGCGGGGTCCCTGCCAGTCCACCCATGCCTGGCCACCGGAACACCCCCAATGCTTCCCCCTCGGGTCCTCCTCTGGGTCATGTGATCCTCTGCTGTGTCACGTGATCCATTGGTCCCACCCACTCCTGGGTCACGTGACTGCTGCCAGGCCCTGTCACTGCCGGTCCCCAAGTGCATTGGGGGGGGGAGCGTGGCAGCCTTGGTCACGGGAGGGCTGGTCTGACCCGGGGGCGCCAGCCTCTGACGTGTGCTCTCTGCCCCCCTCCAGGCCTGTTGCCCCGCGAGCGCTCGGACAGCGGGGGCTCCAGCTCGGAGCAGTTCGAGCGCCACCCCCAGATCCTGCGGGAGCGGGGCACCCCGCCCATGGACCCCAAGCTGGCCTGGGGGGGAGACGTCTTCGCCGCCCCTGCCGCCGACCCCCGGCCTCTGGCCTCGCCCCTCCGGCAGCCAGAGGAGGAGGAGAAGGGCCTGCGGTGAGTGTGTGTGTGTGTGTGGGGGGGTGGCATGAGAGGGGCAATGAGGGTTTGGGGAGCTGTGGGGCAGAGCAGTGGATATTGACGGGGTGGGGGCAGGAGGGTAGGGCATGGGGCAGGCGAGGTGGAGGGCCAGGCCGGCTGGCTGAGGCATGATGCCCCCTTCTCTTCTCCCCCCCCAGGAGCGAGACGCCCCCTGTCCGCCTGCGGGAGGCCGTCACCCCCCAGCCCTACGTGGGCAGCTACCCGGCCTTCTCCGAGAATGGCGCCCCGGCCCCCCTGCACCGTTTCCCGGGGGACGAGCCCCGCCCGGGGGGACCCTGGCCAGCTGGCCTAGCCCTGCCCCCCAACACTCCAGGGGAGCTGGCCAGGAATGGGCGCCCCGAGCCCCTGGCCCAGCCCCCCCAGCGCCTGCCGGATGAGAAGCCCCCCAACGCCGAGGAGCCCAAGGAGCCAGGGAGGTGCCCCGGGTTCAAGGAGCCCCTGGTGGCGCCCAAGAAACCCCCCAAGGAGGAGCTGGCCCTGCCCCCCAAGGAGGAGCTGGCCCTGCCCCCCAAGGAGGAGGTGCCACGCCGGGCCGAGCGCCCCTTGCGCCAGCCGCACGACTTCCACCGGCCGCCGCGGCGCGAGGCCAAGACGGAGACACGCTGGGGCCCCCGGCCGGGCAGCAGCCGGCGGGCGGAGGAGCCGCTGGGGGGCGAGAAGCCCCCGCGCAGAGCCGGGCCCATCAAGAAGCCCGCGCCCCCCAAGGAGGAGGCTGAGGAGCCGCGCCCCAAAGCCAAAGAGGGCACCGAGCCAGCGGGCACCAAGCCGGACCCACCGCCCGGCCCCAAGGAGCCCCCCAAGCCAGGCAAGGAGGCCAAAGCCAAGGCGCTGGTGAACGGCAACATGGCGGGGCCGCCCAAGGAGCAGCAGGGGGCGCTGTCGCCCACCCGCCGGCGCCGGGAGTGCCCCTATGACCGCGGGGGCGGCGGTGGTGGTTACATGGGGCGCGGGCGCGCCCGGGGGCGGGGCGAGTACTTCGCCCGGGGGCGCGGCTTCCGGGGCGCCTACAGCGGGCGCGGCCGGGGCGGCGGGGGCCGGGGCCGCAGCAGGGAGTTCCGCAGCTACCGGGAGCCTTTCTACCGCCTGGAGGACGGGACGGGGCCCGCGGGCGGCGGGGGCGGCGCCCGGCCCCGCAACACCAGCGAGACCCGCAGCGAGGGCTCTGAGTACGAGGAGATCCCCAAGCGGCGGCGCCAGCGTGGCTCGGAGACGGGCAGCGAGACCCACGAGAGCGCCAGCGACGTGGCTCACTCGGACAAGGAGGCGGCCCCGCCCCCGCTGGCCCCCCAGCCCGCCAAGGGGGAGCGGCACCGGGGCCCGGCCGCCCTGCCCCGCTTCGCTGACAAGTTCCCGCCCCGCCTCTCGGACCCGGGCGCCCGCGGCGGCCGCATCTTCACCCCCCGCGGCGTGCCCTCACGGCGCGGCCGCGGCGGGGGGCGGCCCCCGGCCAGCACCTGGAGCCCCCCGGCCAAGCCCCCGCCCGGGAAGAAGCCGGAGAAGCTGGAGCTGGAGGTGGCGCCGGATTCGCCCATCAAGGAGAAAGCCGCACCGGGACCCCCTCTCCCGGCGCCGGAGGATCTGGCTGGGTTCCAGGCGCCCCCCAAGCAGCAGGGGCCGCCCCCCAACGGCATGGTGGATCGCAGCTTCGAGCGGCCCCCCCGCCGCCGGCGCCATGGCCGCTCGCAGCAGCAGGACAAGCCGCCCCGCTTCCGGCGGCTGAAGCAGGAGCGGGACAACGCGGCCCGGCTCAACGGGGAGCCGCGGGGCGGGCCGGGGGCCCCGGCGTACCCCCCGCCCCCCACCCCGGCGGAGGAAACGGCCTCCCGGCGCCCGGCCGGCACCAAGTCCCCCGACCTGTCCAACCAGAACTCGGACCAGGCCAACGAGGAGTGGGAGACGGCCTCGGAGAGCAGCGACTTCACCGAGCGCCGGGGCGGCGGGCTGGGCGAGAAGGAGCCGGGGGGGCCCCCACCCCAAGCCTTCCTGAAGGGGGGCGGCGGGGGCGGCGCCCCCTCCCTGGGCGGCCGGGGGGCTGGCGCCGACCTGACCCTCGCCCAGCGCAAGGAGATGTCCAAGCGCAGCTTCTCCAGCCAGCGGCCCGGCATGGACCGGCAGAACCGGCGCACCAACCCCGGGCCCGGCAGCGGGGGCAAGGCCGGGGGCCGCGGGGGGCCCGGCGGTGGGCGCGGGGACAAGAGGACCTGGCCCTCGCCCAGGAACCGCAGGTGTGGGGGCAGCGGGTACAGGGATAGCGGGGGGGCACATGGAAAGCGGGGTGGGGGAGGGAATTGGGGGGTGGGGGGGGCAGTGTTGACAGTGGCCCGCAGGCCCTGGGGGGCTGGGAGCTAGAGATGGGGGGAGGCACTAATGGGGGCTGAGGAGCTGTGGGCTCATAACGAGGGCACAGGACGTTAATGACAATGGGGGGGCTGCAGGTGGGCAGGGCCGGGGGACACAGACACATTGCTGGGGTGGCAGATGCCGGTTTTGGGGGGGGAGGCTGCAGGTGGGCAGCACCGGGGGGCGCAGACACATTGCTGGGGGGGCAGATGGTGGTTTGGGGGGGGTGGACGCAGGAGGGCAGGAGTGGGGGGCACCCAGCCGCCCCCCCCTAACTCGCTCTCCCCCCAGCCGCCCGGCGGAGGAGCGCCCCCCGGGGCTGAGCCTGACGCCCGGACCCACCACCAGCGCCGTCTACCGGCTGGACCACGTGGTGCCCAGCGACCCGGCCGGCATCCAGCAGGCCCTGGCCGAGCTCAGCAGCCGGCACGGTGCCCGCGCCAAGCAGCCACCCCCCGGCGCCGCCGCCGGCCCCCCACCGCCGGCCGCCTTCCCTGCCCACCCCGGGGGCTACGGCCGAGGTAACCGCCCCGCTGCCCCTCCCCCCCCACAGCCAGGGGGCTGCCTGAGACCGAGCAAACTCGCCCCACACGCAGGCCCCCCCACAGCCAGGGTGGGAGCGGCGCCCCCTGGGGCAGGGGTTGATTCCTGCTGCTCTGGCCTGCAAGCCCCGCCCCCGCAGCTCCCATTGGCCGGGAACGGGCCAGTGGGCGCTTTGGGGGCGGTGCCTGCAGAGAGGAGCGCAGGGGCCCCGGTGCCCCCTGTCCCCCCCCCCAGGGGCTGCAGGGGGGCGTGTTGGCCTCTTCCCGTAGCGGCGGGGGGGAGCCTGCCTGAGCCCCACTGGGAGCCGCCTGCGGTGAGTGCCCCCTGGCGGGAGGCTGCCCCCCAATGCCCAGCCTGAGCCCCCCGGAGCCAGCACCCAAAACCCCCTCCAGTACCTCCACCCCCTCCCCCTGCCCTGAACCCCCTCCCAGAGCCAGCACTCCTGCCCCCCTGCCCTGAACCCCCTCCCAGAGCCAGCACTCCTGCCCCCCTGCCCTGAGCCCCCCCCCGAGCCAGCACCCCATGTCCCCCCCTGCCCTGAGCCCCCCCCAGAGCCAGCACCCCTGCCCCCTCCTACACCCATATACCCTCCCGGAGCGAGCACCCCACCCCGGCGAGACTGAGGGAGGGGCCGGGGCCTTGGGGAAGGGGCAGGGTAGATCCTGGGTTGCCCTTAAACTCAAGTGATCTTGGGTGTAAAAAGGTTGGAAACCTGCCCTAGACCCTGCCCCTGGGCCCCATTGCTGCCCCCCTGAGCCAGCCAGTCCCCGCCCCGGGGAGGGTGGGAGCCGGCGCCCCCCAGAGGGGACAGGCCCCTGCCCCCCTGAGCCAGCCAGTCCCTGCCCCCGGGCGGGTGGGAGCCGGCGCCCCCCAGAGGGGACAGGCCCCTGCCCCATTCCCTGCCCCCCTGAGCCAGCCAGTCCCCGCCCCTGGGCGGGTGGGAGCCGGCACCCCCCAGAGGGCAGGGACACCCTGACCCCACCTCTCTGTTTCAGAGCCTCAGTTCCTGGCTAAGCCGCAGGTGCTGCAGCCGGGCGCCGGCCCCGGGGCGAACGGCTTCCTCCCCAGGCGCCGGGACCGCCCCCACAAGCAGGAGGTGAGCGGGGACGGGGGGAACCGGGGGGGCCCCACCCCACCCCCACCCCACCCCCACGCGCTCGCCCCCCGGGGTGTTAACTCTCCTCTTCATTCCCTGCAGGACCCCCTGGGCTATTCCCACAGCCCCGGTTTCTCCGGCCCCAAGCAGGAGCCCCCGGGCGCCCACCTGGGCCAGCGTGGCAGGAGCAGCTCCTCCGAGGGGCTGGCGCCCCACATCTGGAGCCGGCTGCAGTCCAGTAAGGAGCTGGGGGGCAGGACCCAGTCGCGCTGGGGCCAGGGGGCAGTTTGGGCGGCTGCCGATAGATCCCCTCACCCGAGCTCTGCCCCGCCAGGTGCCCCCAGGAAAAGCTACCGGCCCCGATCTGTGGAGCCCTGGATCGACCCACTGAATGCCTTTGAAGACGTCGTCGGCACCGAGGTGAGGGGCAGCAGGGGGCTCTGCCCAGGCAGTCTGGGCTGCCCCATTGCCCCAGGGTGGGGGGCAGGTAGGGGGCTCTCCCCGGGCAGTCTGGGCTGCCCCATTGCCCCAGGGCGGGGGGCAGGTAGGGGGCTCTGCCCAGGCAGTCTGGGCTGCCCCATTGCCCCAGGGCGGGGAGCAGGTAGGGGGCTCTGCCCGGGCAGTCAGGGTTGCCCCAGGGCGGGGCGGGGGGCAGCAGGGGGTGGGGGGCAGGTAGGCACTCTCTGCGGGCAGTCAGGGCTGCCCTATTGCCCCGGGGCGGTGCTGGGGGGCAGCGGGGGGCTCTGCCGGGCCAGTCAGGGCTGCCCCCTAACCCATTCCCCCACCCCCCAGATGAGCCAGTCGGACAGCGGGGTGGATCTCAGCAGCGACTCCCAGGTCTCGTCCGCCAGCTGCAGCCAGCGCAGCTCCCCCGACGGCGGCCTGAAGGCGCCCCCCGAGCCTGGCGTGGGGGGCACGCGGGGCGCCGAGCCCGGGGCCCCCGGAGCCGAGGGGGCCGCGCCCAAGGAGCCGGGCAGGAGGCCGGCGCCCAAAGACACCAGCCCTCCCAAGGACAAGAAGGTGTGCGAGGGGCTGGGGGGGGGGGGGGGGGGGGGGGCAGGAATGGCCGGGGGGGGGGGGGGAGCGAGGGATCGGATCTGTTGGGGGGGCAGGAATGGCCGGGGGGGGAGCGAGGGGTCGGATCTGTTGGGGGGGGCGGTGGGGGCCGTGACTTACCTCCTCTCCCCAGCAGGCCGGCAGCCCCCCGGCTCCCCCCCGGGGCCCCCCCTGGGCCGGGCCCCATCGGGACGGAGCGCTCCCAGCGAGCCGAGATGAGCGGGGGGGGCCCCGAGCCAGCGGCCCCCAGCACCGGCCCCCCCATCCAGTTCGGGGCCAGCGCCAAGGTGAGCAGCGCCCCGGACGCCTGGGTCCTGGCCCCGGGGCTGGGGGATGGGCGCCTCGTCTGGGTTGTCCCCTGGCTCTGGGCGGGGAGGGGTCTAGTGGTTAGAGCCAGGGGAGCTTGAGATCCAGGACACCTGGGTTCTCTCGTGGGGCTGGGTGGGGGCTGGGGGCCAGGACGCCTGGGTTCTATTCACTGGGCTCCCGTCCCCGCAGGACGCTGACCTGGGGCTGCTTGTGAGCGAGGGCAGCAAACCTGGCAAGGAGCCCCCGGGCATCGCGGAGGGGGTGAGTGAGGGGCGCCCGGATGCCTGGGTCCTTGCCCGGCTCTGGGAGGGGGGTGGGGTTCAGTGGCTGGGGGGGGCTGGGAGCCAAGACTCCTGGGTCCGGTCCCGGCTTGGGGAGTGGGGGCGGGTTCAGTGGTTGGCGGGGGCTGGGAGCCCGGACTCCTGGGTCCGGTCCCAGCTGGGGGAGTGTGGGGGGGTTCAGTGGTTGGGGGGGGGGGCTGGGAGCCAGGACTCCTGGGTCCGGTCCCGAGTGGGGGGGGGTTCAGTGGTTGGGGGGGGGGCTGGGAGCCCCGACTCCTGGGTCCGGTCCTGGCGTGCCTTTCACCTGCTGTTCTTCTCTCCCCAGCTGGCCCGGGAGTGGGACCTTCTCCCGCCCCCCAGACCCAGCCCGGCCCCCCAGTCCGTGCGGCCCTGCGAGCCCCGAGCCCTGGCCCTGGGGCCGGCCGCCTGCCCCCCCGGCCTCCCCACGGAGCCCTCGGCATTCTCAGGTAGGGGCGGGCGGCGTGGGGGGGCCGTGGGGCCGGCCTGGGGGCACCGTGGGGCCGGCTGGGGTCTCACTGCTCACTGCTTCCCCCTGCAGGTGAGAGGGGGCAGAGCCAGCGGCCCTACCCCGAGCTCTTCTACAGCAGCCAGCCCGGCATGGCCCAGGTACCCTCCGTCTGGCTGGGGCGGGGCAGGGGGGCTGGCCGGGGGGCTGGGCGGGGGGGGCTGGCCGTCTGTCTGACCCGCGCCCTCTGCCCCCCCCAGCAGGTGCCCAGCCCCCCCGTGGAGTCCCAGCTCAACAGCAGCGGCAGCTTCCGCCCGGGGACCCCTTCCCTGCATCCATACAGGTAAGGGGGAGCAGGGGTCCCCAAAACCAGTCGGGCGAGGGGTCCCCAGATAACCCGCCCCACCCCAGCCGCATGTCGGGCGAGGGGTCCTCGGATAACCAGCCCCCTGCCCCACCCCAGAGCCAGCCGCCCGAGGGGTCCCCGTGTTCCCAGCCCCCCCCCCAGAGCCAGCCGCCCGTCAGAGCTGCCCGAGGGGTCCCCGTGTTCCCAGCCCCCCCCCCCCAGAGCCAGCTGCCCGAGGGGTCCCCGTGTTCCCAGCCTGGCCGTGTCCCCGCTGACTCCGTCTGTCTCCGCAGATCCCAGCACTTGTACCTGCAGCCGGGCCCGGCCCCCGGCTCCCCGGCAGCCCCCGTCCTGCCCGGCTCGGCCCTGCTCTCGGGGGTGGCCCTCAAGGGCCAGTATGTGGAGTTCTCGGCCCTGCAGGCGGCCGAGCTGGGCAAGCTGCCGGCCACGGGGCTGCTCTACCAGGCGGCCCCCCCCCTTCCTCTACAGCCCCTCCTTCTGCGGCAGCCAGCTGGGCCCCGAGCAGCCCCTGCTCCAGGTACGGGGGGCGGGGCGATGGAGGGGGGGTGGGGGAAGGGGCGGGGCTCCCTTTGGCCCCACCCCCTGATCTCTGGCTCCTCCCACCAGATGCGGCAGGAGCTGAACCCGCCCTCGGATTTCTACCCCGGCTCCCTGCCGCAGGCCAACCAGAGCAGCTTCCTTCAGGGCCCGGGCCCTGCCCAGCAGGTAAGCCCCGCCCCCAGCTCGCTGGCCCCGCCCCTGGCTCGCTAGCTCCGCCCCTGTGCGCTGACCCCCTCTCCCCCTGCAGATGCTGCTGCCCATGGTGGAGTCGCAGCTGCCCCCGGTGGTGAACTTCGGCTCCCTGCAGCAGGGGGCGCCAGCAGCCCCCCCGCCACTGCCCCTGGTGCCCGTCACCCCGGCCTTGCGGCCCCCGGGGCAGCTCCCTGGGCGCCTGGTCCCCTCGGCAGTCCGCGCCTTCCCCCATGGCATGGGGCGCACCGAGGTAAGGGGGTGGGGGGCTGGCCTGGGGAGGTGGGGGGCTGGAGGCATGGGAGGTCCCCCTGCTGAGCCCTGCTCCCCTCTCCCCACAGCTGCACCCCATGGAGCTGAAGCCCTTCCCCGAGTACCGGAAGCTGAGCAATCCTGGGGGGCGAGCCCCAGCGGTGGGCAGGTGAGTGGGGGGGGTGCTGAGCCGCAGGGGGGGCCCCTGCCCCCAGGGCCCCTCAATGACTCTCCTCTCCCCCCACAGAGCCTGCGTCGGCCCCTTCAACTCCCGCCTCCGGGCCCCCGGATCCAGCTACGCAGGGGGCAGCCGCAGCCAGCGCCCGGATGGCGGCCCACCGGTGAGGCGGGGCCTGGCCCCCGGGGGGGGGGGGGGGGGCTGCGCCCCGATCTGCATGGGGGTAAGTTGCACCCTCTGTGTGTCTCTGACTCTGTTTCCCCCCCAGGTCTCTCAGCCGGACGTTCTCTGCTGGACCCCCCGGCCCTGGGAGCGACACCCCCCAGCCCGCCGGGCCCCCACTCAGAGTGACAAGCAGGATCCTGGCCTCGCCCACCCCCGCTAGCCGAGCTCCCCCTCTGGGGTGGTGGAAGACGTGGCCTGTCACCCCCCCCTCCCCCTCAGTGAGTGGGGAGGGGCTGACCCCCTTGCCCTGTTAATTTCTGGGTTGGGGGGGCCCCTGGGGGGCAGGGAGTGAGAGCGGGGTCATCCCCCTGAATGTAACTGGAGTTGGTTTTGTTTTTGATTCACCTGAATTAATTTTGGGGGGCAGGAGTTGGGGTCCCCTGCCTGGCTGTGTGTAAATATATGTGTAGGGCAGGGGGCTCTCTCCCCTCCCCCCACTGGGGGGGGGAAGGTGCCAGCAGGTTTGTTACAAAATAAACTGAAAAACTGTTTAAAAAAAAAAAATAAAAGTTGAAAAACAAGAGTGGGGGGGCTGTGGTGTGTGTGGGGCTATACAGACCCCCCCCAGCTGTGGGTTGGGGGCCCCAATGTTTCATGTCCTGGACTTGGGGAGCCCCCCGAGTTAACCTGGGCCGGGTGCTAAACAGCACAGCATGAGCCACTGTTTTACAGACCCCCCCAATCACAGGGGGGCCCGAGGAGAGTTTCTGGGTCTCGGGCTCTGCCTGGAGGGGCAACAGCTGATTTCCCCCCCCCCACAAACCCTCACGTCAGTGACGCCCCTTGGCAAAGGCTGTGGGACAATCTAACTCCAGGGGTTCAGCCCTGCCCAGGTTTGTGTTAGTGAATCACTCTCTCCCCCCACCCCCACTGTGAGGGAGCAGGGGAAACTGAGGCACGACCCAGAGGGGCCCCCCCCGGTGGCAGCAGCACTAACACGGAGAACCCAGGTGTCCTGGCACAGACAAGACCCACAGCCCAACACCAAGCGGCTTTATTGGCTGCCCGAAGGGGGATAAATAGGGGGGACCGGTGCCCCCTAGGCCTCGTCCCCAAAGGCGCGGTCGGCGTTGGGGAACCGCTGGGGGGTGAAGCTGGGGTCCTCCCGCAGCCGCTTCTGGAGATCAGCCCGGAGCTGGAAGAGAGCGGGGGAGGGGTGAGCATGGGGAGGGGGGCCCTCCCCCCCACACCCCTCAGAGCAGGGGGGGGCCTCAGCTGCTCCCAGTAACTCTCAAGGAGGCCCAGCTGAGGGGCACCAGGGGGCTCACCCACAAGGCGAGTGCTGGAGGGGTCACCGAGGGGGCTCACCTGATGCTTGGCAGACCCCCAAGGAGAACGTGGGGGGTAGGGGATGGGGCAGACCCACGGGGGGGGGGCTCACCTGCTGCCGGTAGCCCTCCTGCAGCCCCGGCTCGGCCAGCTCCCGGCTCAGGCTCTCGCTGCCGCTCAGGGGCTTGACGCCGGCGGCCTTGGCAGCTCGGCTGACGGCCTCGGAGAGGAGCAGCTGGGGGCCGTCACCCCGCATGGTCTGGGACAGCGGAGGAAGAAGAGCAGTTGGGGCCTCGCCTTCTGGCTCGGGGCAGCCGGGGGGCTCACCTTGCGGCGTTGCGCCGGCATGCCCGTCAGGTAGGCGTCGCTCAGGGGATGGGGGGTTAGGGGGCGGCCGGGGGCTCACCTTGCGGCGTTTCACCGGCATGCCTGTCAGGTAGGTGGCGCTCAGCAGCTGCGGGGGATGGGGGGCGGCCGGGGGGCAGTTGGGGGGGGTGCTCACCTTGCGGCGTTTTGCCGGCGTGTCGCTCAGCGGCTGGGGGGGATGGGGGGTTAGGGGGCAGCCGGGGGGCTCACCTTGCGGCGTTTTGCCGGCATGCCCGTCAGGTAGGCGTCGCTCAGCGGCTGGGGGGGATGGGGGGTTAGGGGGCAGCCGGGGGGCTCACCTTGCGGCGTTTCGCCGGCATGCCCGTCAGGTAGGCGTCGCTCAGCGGAGGCTGCTGCTTCCCGCGGCGCTGGGTCTGGATGTCCTCGCGGATGATGGGCACCCACTCCTGGGGGGGGAGAATGGGGGGGGTCAGACAGGGGGACCCCGGCACCCCCACGCCCGGCCCTGCCCCCCAGCCGCCCCGGCACTCACCGGGGGCACGGCCGCTGCCCAGGGCTCGGCGTCGGGCGCGGGCTCCCCCGGCAGCTCCCCTGGCTCCGGCTCCGGGCACCGCGCCAGCGTCTCCTCCGCCGTGGTGGCCGGGGCGGGCGAGGCCGCGCTGTCCCGCTGCAACCGGGGGGGGGTTAGAGACAGCAGGGACCCCCCCCTCCGACAGCCCCCCACAGCAGGGACCCTCCCAACAGCTGCCCCCCACGCCCCACAGCAGGGACCCCCGCCCCCCAGCTCTCACAGCACAGAACACCCCCCGCTACCTGTGGGGCTTCGGGGGGCTGCTCGGCCGCCTGCACCTCCATGGGCTCGTCCGGCACCGGCTGCACAGAGGGGGGAGGGTCAGAGGATACACATGGGGGGCTGCCCTGCCCCCCACCCCTCCCCCGCCCCCCCCGGGCCGTACCTGGGGGGCCTCGCCCAGGCGCCGGACGTAGGGCAGCACCTGCTCCTCGGTGACGGGCATGTGCTCCAGGACGACCTGCAGTCGCAGCCCCATCATGGCCGTGAGCCAGCTCACCAGCGAGGGGTTCACGTCCGCCGAGAGCCGCCGCTGCGGGACAGGGGGGTCAGCGGTGCCCCGGGACCCCCCCTCCATAGGACAGTGCCCCAAACCTCCTCCTCCCCCCCGCTGACCAGCCAGCATCACCCCCAGACCCTCCCCCACTGGCCAACAAACCCCGCCCCCCCCAACGCCTTCCCCTGCCCGCCGGCCCCCCCTACCCAGACCCCCCCAGCCAACGGGGAGATACCACCCCCCCCTTCCACACCAAGGCAGCTACACAATCCTGGCCGGGCCCCTCTGGGGAGAGGGAGGATCCGGCGGGGGGGTCCCGGGGGGGGGGTCCCGGGGGGCACTCACGATGCGGTCGTTGATGACGGCGGTCAGGGCGCCGCGCTCCCCCCGCAGGCAGTACAGGTTCAGCGCCAGACACTCGAACAGCCCCTGGTTACACAGCTCCAGCAGCCGGCTCCCGAAGGTGGGGTCTGGGGGGGTGGGGGGGTGAGAGCTGGGCCTGGGCACCCCCCAGAGCCCCCCCGAACCCCCAATCTCAGCAACCTCCCCCCACCCCCAGTGACCTCCCCACAACCACCCCCCGAACCCTCACCCTGCAGGGACCTCCCCTCACTGCCCCCCCAAACCCCCACCCTCAGCGACCTCCCCCCCATGCCCCGGAGGGACCCCCCTGGAACCTCCCCAGCAGCCCCGGCCCCCCCTCACCAGCGCAGCGGAGGATGTGGGTCGCGATGCGGCTGAAATGCTCCTGCAGGAACTCCAGGTTGGTCCGGGTGATGTCGACCCCGTCCTGCACCCGCACCGCAGCCTGGGGGGCGGGGGGGGGGGTGTCAGTGAGACATCGGGGACCCCGCCCCCCAACCCCGCCCCCGGGAAGCCCCCCCACACCATTACAGGGGGGCTGTGCTCTCCTGCCCACCATTGCCCTCCGGCCACCTCTGAACAGAACAGGGAGACGGGGCCCCCCCAGCCGAGGGATTTTGAGGGGACAGCACGCCCCCCCCCCCCCCCCCCCAGCCCGGGGGGGCGACACTTACGAAGCTCTCGCGGACATATTCCTGCAGGCCGATGATCAGGCTGTGGGTGGCCACCTGGGGGAGGAACCACAGGTTAGCGGGGGGGGGGGGCAGCAGGAGTGAGGGGCACCGGCAGAAGGGCCGGGGGCCACAAGGAGCAGTGGGGGGGGATTGGGGGATGATGGGCTGGGGAATTCAGGGGGATCAGAGGATTTGGGGGGGCTCAGGGCACCCCCCACCTGCACGTTGTGGTCCGAGGGCTCCCAGTCCCCCAGATACTCCTGGTGGAAGAAGTGGGCGGGGGATTGGGGGATGACGGGGTCGGGGGATCCGGGGGGATCCGGGGGGCCCCTCACCCGCACATTGTGGTCCGAGGGCTCCCGCCCCCCCAGGTACTCCTGGTGGAAGAAGCGAGTGGGGGATTGGGGGATGACGGGGTCAGAGGCTCAGGGGGATGATGGGGTCGGGGGGCTTAGGGGGATCGGGGGGATCCGGGGGGCCCCTCACCCGCACATTGTGGTCCGAGGGCTCCCACCCCCCCAGGTACTCCTGGTGGAAGAAGCGGGCAGGGGATTGGGGGATGACGGGGTCGGGGGATCCGGGGGGCTGGGTCGGGGGGATCCGGGGGATTCGGGGGGATCCGGGGGGCCCCTCACCCGCACATTGTGGTCCGAGGGCTCCCGCCCCCCCAGATACTCCTGGTGGAAGAAGCGGCGTAGCTGGGGCTGGACGCGCTGCAGCGGCTGGAACTGCCCGTGGAGCAGCATCACCACGTCCACCATGGAGAAGTTCTGGCAGATCAGCGAGAGCAGGTCCCCGAAGAAACCTGGGGGCAGACGGGGGGAGTGGGGCAGCGGGACACCCCCACGGCGGGGGGGGGGGGGGGGGGGGGGAGGTGGGGACCCAGCCAGGAGGGGGCGAGAGAAGCCAAGCGTAATGTGGCCTGGCAAGGTGGTGGGGGTTGGCCCAGAGGGGGCGGGACCTGGCAGCCCAGAGGGGGCGTGGCTGACTGGAAGGGGCGTGGCCTGGCAGCCAGGAGGAGGCACAGACACCAGGTAGGGGCGGGGCCGCCCAGCAGCCCAGAGGGGGCGGGACCACCTGGAAGGAGCAGGACCTTGCAGCCCAGAGGGGGCATGGCCTGACAGCCCGGAAGGGGCGGGGCAGGACCTGGCAGCCAGAAGGGGACAGGACCCAGCAGAGGGGGCGGGGCCACCCAGAAGGGGCAGGGCCCGGCCGCCCAGAGGGGGCCCGGCAGAGGGGGGCAGGGGCGGGGCCCGGCAGAGGGGGTGGGGCCACCCAGAAGGGGCCGGGCCCGGCCGCCCAGAGGGGGCCCAGCAGAGGGGGGCAGGGGCGGGGCCCGGCAGAGGGGCTCACCGATGGCGCCCTCGGTGCCCGGCTCGAAGAGGTTGGTGGTGCCGCTGAGGCGCTGGATGAAGCTGGCGATGCTCTCGGTGCTGCCCTGCTGGGCGTTCAGCGAGCCCATCATGGACGACAGCACCCCCTGCACCACGCTGATGAAGAACTCGGGGGTCAGGGCCTCGGGGCCCCCAGGGGGGCGGCCCCGGCCCCGCTCCCCGCCCGATACCCGCTCGGACAGCAGGGGCGGGGCAGGGGCTGGGGGGGCCTCTGGCTGCGGGGGAGGGGGAGGAGCAGGGGGTGGAGCCTGTTCCGGCACCTGCGTGGGGGCAGCCCCCATCTGCGTGGCCTGGAGAAAAGAGACAGTAGTCAAGGACGGCTCTAGCAGGCTGTTCAGTCAAGGACGTGAGGAGAAAACTGGCCTTACCCAAAATGCCACGGGGTGGGCAGTGCTCACCTGCAGGAAGTCTGTCATGCCCTGCAGGAAGGCGGGCATACCAGGCATGCCGGGCATGGCCACGGTGATGGTGGGGGAGCCCATGCCGGCCACGCCCGGGCCCGCTGCCCCCAGCAGGTTGCCCAGAAGCTGGGAGAAGTGGAGGTCGTCGGCAGGTGGGGGCGGCTGTGCCGAGGAGGAGGCGGAGGGCACGGGACCCCCCGGCGCCCCAGCAGAGCTGCCCCCCGCCGCCGTGGTGGCCGTGTTGGTGGTGGCGGCGCTGGCCGAGGCCGTGGGCGGGGATGCCGGGGCCGGGAAGGAGGCCGACGAGGTGGTGGTGGTGGAGGAGGACGAAGACGTCGCCGAAGAGGAGCCGCTGCCCTGAGCTGGGAGGGGCAGAATTAGCACTCAAGGCCCTGCCCCCCAACCCTGCCCAGTCACCCCAATTTACCCCCAACCTTCCCATAATGCCCCTTGCCTCGTCCCCCCCCCACTCTCTCCCTGGACCCTCCCCACTCCTCCGCCCCCTCCCATAATCCTCTCTGTTTGCATCCCCCGAAGCAACCCCACACACACACGCTGCCCCACAGGCCCCTTCCTACAGCCTGCCCCACACGTGACCCCAGCACCTCCCACCGCCCCTCCCAACCCCTACAGAGCAAGACAAGGGGTGAGAACAGCCCCCCTCCCCGGCCCCACTTTCCTGCCCCCCACCCCAAAGGAGACACGCGGGGCAGAGACTTACCCACGAGAACTGGCTGCATCAGCAGCTGCCCGACGAGCCCGCTGATCATCTGTGCCAGGGAGGCATTGCCCCCTACACCGGGGGTCTGGGGGGGAGACAGATGTTACCTCGCAGCCAGCGCCCCCTAGCGGGGACAGGCCCCATAGCCTGCTCCCAAGCCAGCCCCGTGTCCCGTTCCCTGTCCCCCTGAGCCAGCCCCCTGCCCCGCTCCCCCCAGCTGGGCTCTCACCCCGGGTCCTGGCGCCTGGGGGGCCCCCGGGTGGGTGGGCCGAGCGGACGGGGCCGAGGGCCGGGCGATCACCACGCGGGTCGGGGCCGACTGGAAGCCAGGGACCTGCTGGCCTGTGGCAGAGGAAGGAACCGGGTTACGATGAGCGGCCGGGGCGGGAACGCAGCCACCTCTGGGGCGGAGCGCCCCCCCGCCGGCCGCACCCACCTGTGGCGGCAGACGCAGCGGCCGCCATGGCCTGCTGGGTGATCTGGTGAGCCACGGCCTGCATGAACTCCGGGGGCAGGCTGGGCAGGGGCATGTGCCCAGCGCCTCCTGCAAGGGAGAGGGGGACAGCCGGGTTAACAGGCAGCGTCACCGCCCAGCGCCGGCGGCTGGGAGCCACGGCAACCGCTCCGGCGCCCCTCACTCCCGACCCGCAGCCCCCAGACCCGCCGGCGCCCCTGACTCCCGACCCGCAGCCCCCAGCCCCGCCGGCGCCCCTCACTCCCAACCCGCAGCCCCCTGCCAGCCCAGCTCTGCCCCTGCCCCGCCGGCGCCCCTCACTCCCGACCCGCAGCCCCCAGCCCCGCCAGTGCCCCTGACTCCCGACCCGCAGCCCCCAGCCCCGCCGGCGCCCCTCACTCCCGACCCGCAGCCCCTGCCAGCCCAGCTCTGCCCCTGCCCCGCCGGCGCCCCTCACTCCCGACCCGCAGCCCCCAGCCCCGCCGGCGCCCCTCACTCCCGACCCGCAGCCCCCAGCCCCGCCGGCGCCCCTCACTCCCGACCCGCAGCCTCTGCCAGCCCAGAATGGGCTCATCTTACCCATGCCCGGGCCATGCCCGGCTGGCCCCGCGGCACCTGTGGGAACGGTGCCCCCGGAGCCACCCCCTGGTGCCTGGGACCCAGAGTCTGAGGGTAAGAAACAGACGATTAGCCCACCCAGCCTGAGTCAGGAGTGAACCCAGGAGTCCTGGGGGGGAAAGGCCCCGCCCCCCTGAGCCAGCCAGTCCCCGCCCCCCTGAGCCGGCCAGTCCCTGCCTTGGAGCCGGCGCCCCCTAGAGGGGACAGGCCCCTGCCCCATTCCTGCCCCCCTGAGCCAGCCAGTCCCTGCCGTGGGACCAGGTGGGAGCCGGCGCCCCCTAGAGGGGACAGGCCCCTGCCCCATTCCTGCCCCCCTGAGTCAGCCAGTCCCCGTCCCCCTGAGCCGGCCAGTCCCTGCCTTGGAGCCGGCACCCCCTAGAGGGGACAGGCCCCTGCCCCATTCCTGCCCCCCTGAGCCAACCAGTCCCTGCCGTGGGGCCAGGTGGGAGCCGGCGCCCCCTAGAGGGGACAGGCCCCTGCCCCCCTGAGCCAGCCAGCCAGCCCCTGCCATGGGGCCAGGTGGGAGCCAGCGCCCCCTAGAGGGGAGAGGCCCCTGCCCCATTCCTGCCCCCAAGCCAGCCAGTCCCTGACGTGGGGCCAGATGAGAGCCGGCGCCCCCCAGAGGAGACAGGCCCCCTACCCCGACCCCCAAGCCAGGCCCCCCAGAGGGTCTCACACTCACCCTGTAGGTTCATGTGCATCATGACGACGGGCTCGACGGTCTGGTGGGAGATGCGGATGACCCGGGGGTGGCTGGTCTGGGAGCCCTGGGTCTGAGTTGGGGCCGCCCCGGGGGACGTTTGGCTCTCCGGGCCCCGGCCTGTCTCCCCGGGGCTGGGGGCCCCGGCTGGCGGGGAGGGCTGGGTGGGGGCAGGCCCCTCGGAGCCGGGCTGGGAGGGGCGGGCACCGTTCCCCGTCATGGTCACTGTGGTACCAACATTGATCTGTGGACAGACGAGAAGTTAGGGGCCCGTCCCGGACGCCTGGGTCCATCCCCTCCCTCCCTCCCTCCCTGGGGCTGCAACCCTCCCTGGACGTGTCATCCCGGACTCCTGGGTCCATCCCCTGTCCCCTGGGGCTGCGACCCTTCCTGGACGTGTCAGCCCGGACTCCTGGGTCCATCCCGTCCCCTGGGGCTGCGACCCTCCCTGGACGTGTCATCCCGGACTCCTGGGTCCATCCCCTGTCCCCTGGGGCTGCGACCCTTCCTGGACGTGTCAGCCCGGACTCCTGGGTCCATCCCCCATCCCCAGGGGCTGTGAGGCCCCCGGGGGCAGGGCCGTCCCGGACGCCTGGGTCCCGTGCCCCAGCTCACCTGAATGGGAATGGCAGCCTGCTGCAGCACCATGGGGGCGGCGTAGTGGGACATGGGCCGGACCACGTGGAGGTGACGGGGGGCGCTGCAGGACAGGTTGCAGCGCAGGTCGGACAGTGCCACGAAGGTGTTCCCCAGCAGGCGCATGGACTCCCCCACCAGGTTGATGATGCGCTGGTCCTCCTCGCGCCCCTCCGTCTGCCAACACAGGAGGCGCTGTCAGCTCCCACAGGGCCCCCCTGCCGACCGTGGTATCGCCCGCCTCCCCCAGTCATCCCATCCATGGTACAACCCAGCTCAGGGTCCCCCATCGCCCTGTTCATGGTATCACCCATCTCAGAGTCCAAATAATCCCCGCCCCCTTGCATGGTATGACCCATAATGCTCTCACACCCCTACTCCCAAAAATGAACTGCTCGGGTTCTAGCCAATCAAACGCCTGACAGCGGAGGGGGGGCGGGAACCTGGGCCATCCCCAAGGGTTAGAACTGACTTGTGGGGAGGGGGGATTTGGATCCTGACATCCTTTCATGGAGGAGGGGAGAGCAGAATTTGGACCACCCCATTCCCAACCAGGATGGGGTGCAGAAGTTCAGAATGTCCCATTCTGAGTAGGGGGGGAGACTTGGACCATTCCAATTTCACAATGTTGGGGGGGGAGGATGTTCAGAATATTCCATTCTCCGGGGGGAGGGATTTGGACCATCCCAATCTCACGGGGGGGGGGGGACTTGGACCATCCCAATATCACAGGGTTGGGGGGGGATGTTCAGAATGTCCCATTCTCCCTGGGACGGGGGTGGGCCCGGCCCATCCCACTCTCACTGCCGGGGGGAACGGGACAACCAGCCCTTACGTTGTTGTTGTAGTCCGTGGTGCTGGCCGTGGCCAGGATCTCCTGGTATCGCTGCAGGAAGGGCTGCAGCTGCTCCTCCACCCTGCGCAGCTCCAGCAGCACCTCCACGTACTCGGCCGGCGCCGGGTGGCTGCAGGGAGACCGGACAGAGGGCTCAGTGGGCACCGGGGCCCCGCTCCCCCTCCGCCCCCCATGCTCAGCCCTGTCCTTACTTGGGGGCCCCTTCGGCCGCCGGGGGTGGCTCCGGCCCAGGCTGGGGGCTCTCCTCGCTGGGCGCGGCGGGCGGCTCAGAATCAGCTGCCTCCATGGGCTCCCGCTGGCCGGGGCTGGTGGAGGGCGGCGGCTCGTCGGGGGCCGGGGGGGCGTTTTCCGGCACGGGCTGCGGCTGCCCGTTGGTGCGACCCTAGAGAGAGAGACACTGAGCTCAGAGCCTGGGACGCACACCCCCACCGGGCTCAGAGCCTGGGACACCCCCCCCCCCCACCGGGCTCAGAGCCTGGGGCTCTTCCTCCCCCCCCCACCGGGCTCAGAGCCTGGGACACCCCCCCCCACCGGGCTCAGAGCCTGGGGCTCTTCCTCCCGCCTCGCCGGGCTCAGAGCCTGGGACACACACCCCCACCGGGCTCAGAGCCTGGGGCTCTTCCTCCCCACCCTTGCCGGGCTCAGAGCCTGGGGCTCTTCCTCCCCACCCTTGCCGGGCTCAGAGCCTGGGGCTCTTCCTCCCCACCCTTGCCGGGCTCAGAGCCTGGGGCTCTTCCTCCCCACCCTTGCCGGGCTCAGAGCCTGGGGCTCTTCCTCCCCCCGCACCGGGCTCAGAGCCTGGGGCTCTTCCTCCCCCCGCACCGGGCTCAGAGCCTGGGGCTCTTCCTCCCCCCGCACCGGGCTCAGAGCCTGGGGCTCTTCCTCCCCCCGCACCGGGCTCAGAGCCTGGGGCTCTTCCTCCCCCCGCACCGGGCTCAGAGCCTGGGGCTCTTCCTCCCCCCGCACCGGGCTCAGAGCCTGGGACACCCCCCCCCCACCGGGCTCAGAGCCTGGGACACACCCCCTCGCCGGGCTCAGAGCCTGGGACACACCCCCTCGCCGGGCTCAGAGCCTGGGACACACCCCCTCGCCGGGCTCAGAGCCTGGGACACACCCCCTCGCCGGGCTCAGAGCCTGGGGCTCTTCCTCCCGCCTCGCTGGGCTCAGAGCCTGGGACACACACCCCCACCGGGCTCAGAGCCTGGGGCTGTCCCCCCCGCCCCCGCTCTCGGCTCAGAGCCTGGGGCTCTTCCCCCACCCCCCTGCGCGGCTGGGCTCAGAGCCGGGGACTCACCTCCAGCCGGCCCAGGATGCCCTGCACGTCACGGAGCATGTGCTGCGCCATCACCAGCCGGATGCGGGGCTCGCTCTGGAACGACAGGGCAGGGGCCGGGTCAGGACAGGGCCCGGGAGTGGAGCTCACAGGGACACAGCCTGGTACTAACCCGGGCCAGAACCCCGGGCCCAGCCAGCCAGAGACCCCCACCCTCCCCGGGGCCAGTCCAGCACGGGGCCTCCAGACCAAGGGTCAATCCAGAACATGACCCAGAGACCCCCAGTCCAAACCCCTAGTCCAGACCCCCCAGGACCGGACCACCCCAGCCCGGACCTGCTCCCCACCCCCACGGGGCTCATCTAGCCCAGGACCCCTGCCTCCTGGATGAGATCCATGGGCCCTGCCTGCCTGGTACCCCCCACCCCACGAGACCCCTGAACTATCCAGCCAAGTAACCCCAGGGTCAGCCCCATGGGCCCACTGAGCTCTTTCCTGTCCTCTTTAGCCCTGCCCCCAAAGGAAAGAAGATTTCCGGGAAATAATTTCATTGGTTCAGACCCAGAACCCCCCTGTGCTCTGCCAATTCTCTAACCCTGCCCAGAACCCCCCAGTGGCCTTGGAACAGTCCCCGGCCCCCGCTGACCTTTCACCCCTCCGCCCCCACCCCCGAAGCCCACCCACCTCCATTACCTGTATGGGTGCCTGTTCCATATTAATATGAACATCCACAGAGGATCCGTCGATCTTAGGGGGA
This sequence comes from Macrochelys suwanniensis, assembly GCA_033296515.1. NCBI lineage: Eukaryota > Metazoa > Chordata > Testudines > Chelydridae > Macrochelys > Macrochelys suwanniensis. Next base: position 1,049,362 of record CM065788.1, on the reverse strand, counting down.
GGAGGGAGGAGACGGGAGCGGAGGAGGGAGAGACGGAGAAAACCAACGAAAACAAAAAAGGAGGAAAGGAGGAAAAACAGGAAAAGAGAAAAATAAATAAAAACAGAGAAAGGGGGGAGGGGCCACAGACACTCAGCACAAGGGGGAGGTGGAGAGAGACTCCCAGCTGCATCACCGCTCCACGGACCCCTCCTGCCCCCCACACCCCAGCTGGGATGGAACCCAGGAGTCCTGGCTCCCAGCTTGCCCTGCTCTCACCACCACCCAACACTCCCCTCCCCGAGCCGGGGAGAGAAACCAGGAGTCCTGGCTCCCCCTGCTCTCACCACTAACCCCCACTCCCCCCGTCCCAGAGCCAGGGACAGAACCCAGGAGTCCTGAGTTCCCACCCATCCATTGACACACACCGGCAAGCTCTCACACCCGGCACAGAACCACAGAGAATGAACCGGAGCAAGCTGCCAGAGAAGAGAGAGAACCTGCCTCTTTCAGGAGCCCACCCCCGGAGACTCACTGGGGCTAGCACTGACGGCCAGGGGAGAGGCCCCCCACCCCCTGGCGCCCCCTGGCAGGAACTCACCTGGGAGGGCGGCTGGGGGTCCATAATACTGACTGGTAAATTGAAGGTCCCGACCATGACGTAGCTGTTGGCATTACGGTCGTGGACGGTGGCACCGGCTCCCCGGCCCCCGATGCCATTGTGGGGGGCTGAGGCCGAGCTGGCTCCAGGGGGACCCCCGGAAGAGGGCGACTGAGTCTGGGGAGGGGCACGTTCCACCAAGTGGATCACTTTGCCCGCAACATCTTGGAAAGAAGAGACAAAGGGGGGTGAAACCGGAACCTCAAACCTCTGGGCTCCATCCCCCCCAGCTTTGCCGGTGCCCCTCACTCCCGACCCGCAGCCCCCTGCCAGCCCAGCCCTGGGCTCCCACCCCAGCTCTGCCGGTGCCCCTCACTCCCGACCCGCAGCCCCCTGCCAGCCCAGCCCTGGGCTCCCACCCCAGCTCTGCCGGTGCCCCTCACTCCCGACCCGCAGCCCCCCACACTCACTATATTCTTTAAGCTTCTTGTCGTCCTGCAGGACTCGTCCCTGATAGATCAGACGCTGTTTCTCCGCAGGGATATTTACTGAGCCTGCAATGTGCTCTTTGAAATCCTTCACTGTCGCCTACAGGGGAGAGGGGCAAGAAGCCCTGGGGTCAAACCTGCTCCCGGCACCTCCTCTCGTCTCAGCTCACACGCTGGGGTCGCTACCCCATGCATGCAGCCCCTCTGGGGCGGGACGCAGAAGATAGTTATACGGGGACCCCCTTGGCCGAGATGCAGCTGGCTCTGGGGTGGGACGCAGAAGCTGGTTATACGGGGACCCCTCGGCCGGGGCTGAGATGCGGCTGGCTCTGGGGTGGGATGCAGGAACTGGTTATACGGGGACCCCCTCGGCCGGGGCTGAGATGCGGCTGGCTCTGGGGTGGGACGCAGGAGCTGCCAAACAGCCGAATGGACGGACGCAGAGGGTCCCTTAGCGCCAGACTGGGGCCGGCTCCGATCGCCAAAGGAGACTCTCCCCTCCCCAGGATTGCAGCCTCCCAACCGCTCACCTCGGCCTCCACGGTGAAGGTCCTGGTCTGTGAGTCGAGCGTTTTCACCATCACTTCGAGGGGCTCCGTCTCCGCCATGGCGCCGGGCTCCTGTCACGGGAGAGCAGGTCACGGGTTCGGGTCCCGCGTTCCCGCCCGATCGGCCACCCTCGGGCGTCCTGAACGCGCCCCTCCCCCCGCCACTTAGACCCCTGCTGCCCCCCCCCCCGCGCCAGAGATCCCCTCCCCTCCCCTCCGCTGCCCCTCCCCCCGCACCATACACCCCTCCCCCACCCTTACACCCGCTGCCCCTCCCCCCTCACTTTACACCCCTCCCGCCTTTCCCCGCCGCGATACCTGCTGGGCACCACCCCCCACAGCGACGCCCCCTCCCCCACCCGACGTTAGCTCCCTGCGGGGGGGGGGGACATACGTCCACCCCCCCACACACGGTTGGGGCGGGGCCAGGGGGGCTCCACCCCCCCTCCCCCCCATGGTGGCGCCGCCGCTCACCCCGCTGCAAGGGCCCCTCTCGGCTGGCGGTGGGGGAGGGGCTCCAAATCTAACGGGTCCCGCCCCCCCGGCCTTGCTGGCGGGCACTTCCGGTCAAACTGGGGTCACTTCCGGTGGAGCCCAAGCCCCAGGGGCCCACTTCCGGTGCTCAATGGGCCCACTTCCGGTTCCCCGCAGGAGGAGGAGTCGGCGGCCGCGGCGGGGGGGAGACACTTCCGGGGCCCCCCGGCCGGGGAGACGCTGCGGGCTCGGAACGGGGCGAAGCGGCCGCTGGACCCGGCGCCTCCTTGGAGCGACTCCCTCCAGCCGCTGCTGCGCCCGACTGCGCATGCGCGAGAGCTGTGCGCCCCCGCCTTCCCTACTAAGGGTCCTTCGCCTCGGGGCTGTTCGAGCAGGCGCCTGACTAAATACACCGTGAAACCGACCTACTCGCCCTCACTCGACTCCCGCTGCTCGTTCCTTGATCGTTCCGAGCCGACGGGTCTGTTCGCCCTGCGGCGGCGGTGCCGCTTGTTCGCCTCCGGTCGCGAAGAGTTTGTCCAGGCACCTGTCGGGCTACTATACCCGGCTCGGGGGGCCTCGCTCTCCCGCACCTGCGTACTAAGGCCTTTGTCCACCATCTTTCTTGTGGACGGGCCCATGCGAGTGCGTATGCGGTGAAGGCAGCGCGGCAGCCATCTTGGACGCTGGCATGGAAATGATGACGCGGGTTCCCCTGCCCGACATATCTTTTGAAGGCAACCCTTGCGCTCCAAGGAGCCGAAGCCAAAGCGGCGGCCATCTTTGTTATGGGCACATAGTTGTGACGCCCGACTTGCCACCATATTTGTCGAGGGCACATTTTCCCAGTCCTGATTGGCGAAGCCAAATTGGCGGCCATGTTGTATTTTATCCCCAACGGGGGGGGAGGAAATACCCCCCCTCATCCGCCATCTTTGTTAAGGGCAATGAGTTTGGCTAGGCAGGGATTGCCAATTTCTTATTGTAGGGTCTCCCAAAAGCACTGGGGACGCCCACTCCTCTTTGTGTTATTGTAGGGTCTCCCCAAAACACGAGAGGCCCCCGGCATGTTTATGTTACTGTAGGACCCCCCAAAACTGGGGAGCATGCCTCCCCCCTGTTTGTGTTACTGTAGGGTCTCCCCAAAACACGAGAGGCCTGGGGAATGTTGATGTTATTGCAGTGTTTCCCCCCAGACACTAAGGACGCCCCCCCCCCCATTAGTGCCAAAGCAGAGCCACGCCGGGCGGGGAGGCCCCTGAGAGTCGCCAAAACCAGCCCCCCACCCCACCCCACCCCCGCGCCGAGACAAGGCCAGGCCTGAGTGGGGGTTTGTCCAGCCTGCTCTTAAACCCTCCCGGGACGGGAACCCCACGACGCCCGCCCCCGCGGGCCGATTCTAGCCCTGGACCCCTGAGAGCTAGAAAGTGTCTCCGAATCGCCGACCGAAATGGCCCTGGCCGCCGAGCTCGGGTTTCCTCACCCTTCGCTCGTGTGCGCCCGGCTCCCAAGGCCTGCTGCCGGGGTGCCGGGAAACACCTGGGGCGGGCCCTTGACTGTGTTATTGTAGGGCCCGCCACCCTAGAGACACCAGCCAGGTTTCTGTCCTTGCAGGGCCCCCCTGAAACCCTCCAGGCGGCGCCAACCCTGTTCTAGGCGGAGTTTGTTATTGTAGGGTCCCTCCCAAGCATCAGCCGCCCGCCCTCTTCCTCTGATCATAGGGTCTCCTGAGGCTCAGAGTTATTGGGGGGGGGGGGGGTGTCCCTTGCAAACACCCAGCTACCCAGACTGGTTTGTTATTGTAGGGTCTCAGATAAGCCGCTGGCCCTGTTGTAAGGTCCCCGCCTCTCCCCCCTGCCCGTTATTGTAGGATCTCCTAGAGGCCCGCAGAGCCCCTCCCCCGCTGCACTGTTTACCGTAGGGCCCCCCCTGTCCCAGTGGGCATCCGGTCGCTCCCACCCACGGGACTCTGGACTCGGGTGAGTTAACGATTAACATGGGCGGGGGGGCAAAGGTGAGCCGGCCAGAGGGACAAGGGCCGGCAGACGCCCCGAACCCGGCCCCCACCGGCCATGCTTCAACGCACCTGGTCCTACCTGCTGTACCTGTACGGGGCCCTGATCAGCACCCTGAGCCCATGCACCCCCCCCACCTCGTTGCCCGCCAGCGGGCTGGACCGGGACCAGGTAGCCGGCACTGAGGGGGTGGGTCGGGGGAACCCCCCCCAGGATCAGGGTGTCTGGGGATCCCCAAGGGTGGAAGCAGTGAAAGGGGGGACTCGGGAAGGGGGGTTCAGGTGGGAGTCGGGGGATGAGCCCCCCCCAGAAATGGGCTTGGGGACCCCTGCATGGCAGGGAAGGGTGTGGGGTTCCCTCGCCGGTACTTGGGTGTCTATGGGGCGGGGGATGCAGGGAGGTGGCTGGGGGGGGTCTCTGCAGCACCCTCACCCCCCGCAGTTCCCCCATCAGTACCTGGGCACCTGGCACTTCGTTGCCGCCGCCGCAGCCACCCCCGCTGCCCTGGAGACCTTCGCGGGCACCGACAGCTCCGTCTTCCACATGGGGCAGGGCCCCCAGCCCCAGCGTCTGCAGCTCCGCGCCACCCTCCGCCTGTGAGTGGGGCCCAGCCCCCCAACCCCTCCAGCCCCCCCCTCCAGGGCACCCCCGGCAGTGAGGGCGCAGGACTCGCCCCATTGGACGTGCCCAACGCTCAGGCTTCAGGGTCTCACCGGCAGGGTCAGGAAGGGATCCCCCCTGGATCCAGGGATTTTACTCCTCTCCCTCTGCAGGCCCCCTGGGGGGCGTGTCTCTGCGCATCGTTCCAGATGGCCGTTTCCCACTCCCCCCAGGCCACGCGGACGCCAGACGTGGGGTGGGGAAGCAATGGGGCCCCCAGCTCCGAGTGGCCACGACCCCCGTTGGGGGGTTCTCAGCGGGATGAGCTGGACAGCTCGCCATGAATCGGTTCCCGGCCGGGGGGGGGGGGGGGGGGGGGGGGGCTCGGGCCCCTATGTGGGGCTCTGGGCTCGGCCAGTGGTTGGGGGTGCGGGGCTGGGGGGGGCTGGCAGCTTGTCAGACGGGCCCCTCGCGTGGCCCCTCCGCGCTCTGTGACCCTGCCCCTCCCCCCATGGCCCCTCACTCCCCAGTGTCCAGCCACCCCCCCTCCACCCGGCTCCCCCACGGCCCCTCCAGCTGACCCCCCCCTTCTCCCCCCCAGGAAATCAGGGGGCTGCGTGCCCAGAGCATGGATTTATCTGCTTAAGGAAGGGAGCACGGACCTGGCCACAGAAGGTGAGTTGTGCCCCTCACTCCCGATCCGCAGCCCCCTGCCAGCCCAGCCCTGGGCTCCCCCCCCCCCCCCCCCCCAGCCCTGCCGGTGCCCCTCACTCCCGACCCGCAGCCCCCAGCTCCTGGCTCTGTCTCCCCCCTCACAGGCCGGCCGGGGATGAGAACCGAGCTGTTCTCCAGCAAGTGTCCAGACACCATCATTGTCCAGGAAAGCGACCGAGACTATCAAAGGATCCTGCTGTACTGTGAGTGGGGGCCCGGACGCCTGGGTTCTATCCTGGTCCTGGGAGGGGAGTGGGGTCTAGTGATAAGAGCAGGTGGGCTGGGAGCCTGGACTCCTGGGTTCTGGGAGAGGAGTGGGGTCTGGTGATAAGAGCAGGGGGGCTGGGAGCCCAGACTCCTGGGTTCTGGGAGAGGAGTGGGATCAGGGGTGTGTGCGTGCCCGGATTCCTGGGTTCTCTCCCAGCTCTGAGGTGTCTCTCCCTGTCCCTGTGCCCCCAGCCCGCACCCCCCACCTGGCCGACGAGTGCATTGAGGATTTCCGGAACCAAGCCTACTGCCTGGACATGGAAGAATTCCTGCTTCTCCCTCGCAGCCAAGGTAACACCGGGATGGGGAGCGGGCCTTTGGGGGGTCCCCCCACCCCATCGGCCGGTGAGATTAGCTTGAGGGGAAGGGGGTGGGTTGGGAGAGGGAGATTTGGGGGAGTAGATTTGGGGGGAGGCATTTGTGAAGCGCTGGGGAGAAAGGAGGTTATAGGGGTGGGGATGTTTGGGGGGGTCAGGAGGGGGTTGGGCAGGTGTTGGGGGGGATGGGTAGTTTTTGGAGGTGTGGAAGAGGATTGGAGGTAGGTTATTGGGGTCACCAAAATGCTCACTGGAACCCAACCTGGAAATTTCCCCCACCCCACGGGGCGATTTCCCCCCCACACACACAGACCCTCTAACCCTCTACCTCTTCTTCACCCCCCCCAGACACCTGCCAGCTTCAGGATTCCTGATTGACCCACGGCCAGGTGAGCTGAGTCCCAGGACGCCTCCCCCCCATTTCCTGCCTGCCCCAGGGGCCCTGCACCCCCTGACCTGGCTGGAGTGCACCAGGGCTCAGCCAGATTTCCCGCCCTCCCTCCCCCGACCAGGCCTCCAGAGACCGAGCTCCCCATATCTGTGTGTGGGAGGGATTGAGGTTTGGGGGGGGGCTCGGGCTGGGGGGGCTCTGCGGGGCTAATGTTTCCCACCGGACGCTGAACCTGACGTGGTTTGAAGACTCAGCCGGTTTTCCATCTCAGGCCTTTCTCTGTTTCTCTCTCCTGCCCCTCTGCCAGCCCAAGCTGCTGCGACTGCCCCCGCTCTGAGGAAACAGCCCCCCCGAAGACTGACCCCCCCCCCCCCGCCATTCGCCTGGAGGAAGAAACCTCATTTCCACAGAGCCTGTCGAATAAATCCCAATCCTGCCGCATCTGTGACAATGTGTCCCTAAGCGCTGGTTTGGACTCTCAGACAATTGGTGTGTGGCCAGTGGTGGGGGGAGCCCAGGGCTGGGCTGGCGGGGGCTGCGAGTCGGGAGTGAGGGGCACCGGCAGAGCTGGTAGGGGGGCAGGGCTGGGTTAGCGGGGGCTGCGTGTCGGGAGTGAGGGGCACCGGCAGAACAGGGGGGCAGGGGCAGACTGGTACATTCTACTGCACACCCTGGGGTTATTTGATCCTTACTTAAAGGAACCGTCTTTCCCGTGTGACGGTGGGAAATTCTCATCTGCCTTTGGGCCTCAGTTTCCCCATTCGTTAAATGGGGCGAATGATCCGGACTCTTTGGCGCTTCCGAACGCCCCATGGCAGAGATGGTCTCTCACTGTCTGTCTGTGCAGTGCCCGGTGCGACGGGGCCCTCAGCTCAGTCTGTGCAAAGTGGGGTCCCCCATCGAGGTTGGAGGGTCTGTGCCGGGCCTGGTGCGTTGGGGGGGGGGAGGGAATCGGTCTCGGTTGGGCCACGTAAGAAAATCACTCCAGGCCGGCCGCTCGCTGAGTGTCAAATTTTCCATTTTATTTAAATAAAACACAGGTTTAAAACCCAGCGCGGGAGCCGGGCTCCGGAATCGGCTCTCGAGCGCTGGTCTGGACTGATCCACAGATAAAGTTCACAGATTTCCGCCCCTCTCCTGCCCCCGCGCTGCTCCAGAGAAAACCTAGTTCAGCTCCAACCCTCCTGCCCAGGAAACGGTGCCGCAAACCCCGCAGGGGGCCCCGCCTCCAACGCCCCCCACCATGATCTAGACCCCACAGACTGGATTTGGGGCAGAGCTGGGGGGGCTGCAGGCCTGGATTGAGGGGCACCAGCAGAGCTGGAGAAGGAGGCCGGGCAGGATCAAATACAAAGACTTTTCTCAACTCACATTTCCCTTCAACTGTGTTCTGGATCAGAGACGTTCTAGATCAGGGTGATCTGGAGAGTGCAAGGAATTATTGTCTAGCACCACGCTGCTGAGAAAAGACAGCAGGAAACCGGTCTGGGGTTGGGTGCAGGGTGGGTCATGCTAGATTGTCCCTACGCTGGGTGGGTTAGTGGGGGGGGGGGTTATTCTAGAATCTAGTGGAAGAGCAGGAATGCTGGGAAAGTTGTTCTAGATCACACCTGGGAGAAGGGAGCTTCCTGTAGACTCCACAGCCTGAGGTTCATTCTAGGGCATTTCTGGGCAGGGCCAAGTGTGCTCTAGATTTTAGCAGAAAGGGGGGTCTGGACTGTGTCCCAGAGCATGTTCTAGATCACACCGGGTCTCTGGAGCAGTGTAGATAGCACAGGGAGGTACTGGGGCCTGCGATGGATGATATCTCAGCAGCGAGCGCATGGGCTAGAACACAAGGCAAGGGGAGTGGACCTTCTAGATCACATCCAGGAGCCAGAGGGTTCGTTCTAGATTGCAGAGCGACAGGGGGCTGCTGGTGTGAATCGTCCCAAGGGGACGGAGACAGAGGGCTCACTCTAGATTGTGTGGCAAAGCGGGCACTTGGGGTTGCTCTAGATTGTGTCTAAATAGGGGCTTTGTTCTAGAGCTTGTGTGATGGCTGATGGCAAAGAGGTGGAGACCAGAGGTCTTTTCTAGGTCAGATGCCAGAGGCTTCCCACAGGGACTGGCTCTAGCCTCCAGACCAGCAGGTCTCCCTCGGGAGATATCCTCAGGAGCAGTTCTAGATTATAACAGCAGGGTCTAGATTGTGTGCTGGCCTGTCCCAGCAGCACGTAGTGCCGGCAGGGTGGTGGCACGTTCTAGACTATCACCGGTACCTCTTGTTTCTAGACTGGTCATGCCTTGGATCATGCCTTGTATTTCCCAGCTTGGTTGTTCTAGATCACTTCAGCGTAGGAATGGGATGTAGTGCTCCTTATAGACCACGGCCCACGCCCTGAAGGCTGGCTGTGGCGGTCAGTTCTAGATAACGTCACCACGGTGACGGAGTTCGCTCTAGATGGGGGGGCTGGTCTGTAAGAGAGTAACAGTGTCCATCCCCACCACACCTGAGCTGGAGACCCAAGTCGCGTTCTAGATCGTTCTAGAGCAAGAACATGGGATCACCCCAGCTGGGATCGGGGGGGGGGGTGTCTAGACTTCCCCTCTCCCTCCGTCATGTTCTCTCCCTCTCGCCCCCGATCTTGATTGTCAGACCCCTCCCTGGGGGTCCCCTCCCTGGCATCCGCCATCAAGGGAGGGGGTTATTGCTAAGAGACCCCTCTCATTGCTCCCCACGCCCAGATCCCCCCCTCCCCCTCCCACGGCTCAGCTGGATCCACTCCCTTGGTTCTGACCCCCCGGATCCCCACCCTCCCCTTCCCTCTGGTCCCAAATCCCTTCGCCCTCCCTGACCCGGAGCGGGTCCGATCCGCTTCCCCCCCCCCCCCCCCCCGCAGATCCACTTGCAGCCTGGCTGGATCCCAGCGGTTCTGATTGGTTCCTTCCCTGTAGTGGTTCTGACACCCCCACCCCCGCAAGCCCCTGAGCCAGCCAGTCCCCCACCCTCTCTCACAAGTGCCTGGGGGCGGAGTCTCGTGTCTCTGTACCCAGCGGGGGTGGGGCTAGGTCCTGGTGCCCTCCCCCCGTGGTGCCGGGGGGTGGAGTCTCGTCCTCTCCGCGTGGAAAGTGGGCGGAGCTCGGTCCTCGCACACACCCCCAGACACTGGTGGTTTATTGCTGAGGTGCGAGGCGGACGGGCGGGGCCGTCACTCTGTCCCCTCTGCGTCTGCCCCGCCGCCGGGGGCCACGCCCCCCGGGCCACCCCCGCTCTCCTCCTCCTCGGCGGCCCGGATACTCACGCACAGCACCAGCGTCTGCAGGAAGCCGTAAGAGGCAGGCAAACTGCAGCAGGTATTTCTGGACCAGCCACAGGGCCAGGTACATCCGTAGGTGGTGACGAGGAAGGTGGCCAGCCCGTGGAGCCAGACTTTCAGGGGCCCCCTGAACCCCAAAATATCCAGGAGCAGCCGGAAAGCTGGGGAGCAGGCACAGAGCAGAGTCACCACGCAGAGGTCAAAGAGGTGCCGGGCGAAGTTGAAACAGATCTGGAAATGCTCCGGCACGTCGGCCAAGGGCTGGTGGGGGGACAGGTACTGGGGGACCTGCGAGATCCTAGAGAACAGGCCCCTCACCCGGGGCGGGGCCCGGATCCCCGGCGCGTCCCCATCCGAGCAGAGCCAGGAGGCGCCGGGCGCCCCACCACGCCGATTTCCGGGGGGCCTCCGTCGGCCCGCCCTCTTTTCCTGCCTCGGGCCCCCACCAAGCGCAGTTTGGTCAGCCAGGCCTTGGCTCTGTTTAGGGACATGGGAGGAAACCGGCGAGAATCCAGCACCCCGAATAAAATCAGCGCTGGGGAGTGGGGGGACGGAGGGAGCCGTGAGAGGGGTCCAGATCTTGGGGGACTAGCCAGCCCCCTCTCTCCAAACGCACCGGCCTCCCCGAAACACTCTCTGCAGCCACCTTCCACAAACACCTGGTTAGGTCAGGGTCCCGTGCTGCTCCCCGGAACCAGGACGCCAGCTCCTCGATTTTGCGGTATCGGGGACCCTTCACCCCAAAATAGCCACGAATTTCCTCCGGGTCTGGGTTAATTTCAGCCCCGCTGGCAGCTGCTGTCACCCAAAGATCCCTCAGTCGTCTCTGCTGGGCCTGGGGTCCTTCACCCCAAAATACTGGATCCTGAGCCAATCAGGATGTGTGTTGTCAAGGTCCAATTTATCCACCGGTGCCAGGGCTAAGAGAACCCCAAAATGTCCTTTCCACCGACAGAGACAAAATCCTTGTCGATTTCACCCCCTGAATTCTCCGGGCTGGGGCAGAGCTCAGACACCCCCAAAATATGGCTCCTGTTAATTTCACCCCCGAGTTGTATCCACTGGAAATGGTGCTAATTCACCCCAAAATGCTGGGTCCCCAAAACACACACCGGGCGGTTCAATCCACCCCAAAGTGTCTGTTCTGCTGGCAAGAATTGTCCGTCCCCACAAAAAATACTGACCCTTGGAAAAATACCGATCTTCATCAATTTCACTCCCCCGACTCTCTGGCGGCAGGAAACCCCTGAAATTATTGATCCCATGAAAGATACAGCAGCTGGTTCATTTCAGGCTCACATCCTCAGTGCTGGTCACCCCAATATCACTAGTCCCCCTGAAACAGACAAACCCTCATTAGGATCCAATCACAGCAGGACTGATACACCCCAAAATACTTCTCCTTTGTCCTACACCAATTCTCCTCACAGCAGAAATAAGACACCCCAAATTCTGCGCCCCTGAACCAGGCACATCCTCATTAAGAGCGGATCACAGCACGGTTCATGCACCCCAACATTTTTAACGTCTCTGAATTGTAAAAATCCTTCACTTCTTTCAAATCTCAAATCTCATCCCCTCACATCACACCCCCGCTGATTAATTTCACCCCTACATTGTCAGTGCCGGTGAAGTCACCCTCCCAAACACTGTACCCCAAAATCTAGCAAGGCTCGCTGGTCAAACGCATCGGTCACCACGTCTAATATAGCTTTGCACCCCGAAATATTGATCCTCGGGCAGACCAATCCCATTAAGTTCAGTCTCTATTTCTCTGTGCTGGTGGCAGTATGCACCCCAAAAATACTGCTCACCCGAATACCAGCTGGCTGATTACACCCCATAAAGTCTGTGATGGTGGGGGGATACACCCGCAAAATATCGAGCTCCCCTGAAATTCGTGCTATTGTACCCCACAATCTCACGGGTGCCGGCAGGGAACGCACCCCCAAAACACCAGCGGGTTCATTTCATCCCCACGTGGTCAGGGAGGGCAGCTGAAGTTGGCACCCCCCCAAAAATATCAAACCCGCCCTGAGACGCCGGCCCAAAGCCCCTTGCTCACTGCTTGCTCCGGCAGGGGGGGATACACCCCGAAACAGGGATCCCCGAAATAGACACCCGAACCATGGCTGGCTCTGGTACCCCCCAAACCCCCTGCTCCCCCAAAACCGCAAAGCGGGTAAATTTCACTACCAAACTCTCCAGGGTGGGGGAAGTGACGCCCCCCAAAATCCTCCCCCCCTCCCAGTTTAATCACCCCCCAAAAAACACAGAGCCCCCCCCCGTTTTCCGCTCCCTCTGACCTGCTGGGGGCGGGGGGACCCCGAAAATCTCGCTCCAGGGCTGCTCCCGTCCGGCCCCGCTGCTGGGTCCGGGCCCCGAACCCCCCGAAGTGGGGGGGGACCCGGGGGGGGGATCTGGCGGGGGCGGGGGCGGGAGGCTCCGCGCCCGGCCCGAGATGGGAAAATCCCGCAGCTGGTTTCAGGAAAGACGAGATTGGAGGCCGGGACTCCCCGGCCGAGGGGCGGGGCCTCGGGGAGCCCGGACGCCTGGGTTCTCTCCGTGCTCCTGGGAGGGGGCGCTGGGAGCCCGGACGCCTGGGTTCTCCCACAGCTAAGGGGGGTGGGAGCCCGGACGCCTGGGTTCTCTCCCTGCTCCTGGGAGGGGGCGCTGGGAGCCCGGACGCCTGGGTTCTCCCCACAGCTAAAGGGGGAGGGGGCTGATGGGCGCCAGGACGCCTGGGTTCTCTCCCGGCGCTGGGGCAGGGCAGACCCTACAATAACTAAGCAAGTGGGGGCAACTCTGGGTCCTTAACAGACCCTCTCGCAATAACAAGCTGCCCCTCGGTTTGCCCACAACAAAGATGGCGGGGGGAGCGGCTGCGCCATTAGGTATAAGGGAGAAAAGCGCCCCCTTGACCACATCCAAAATGGCCACCAAGCTAGCTTCATCCCATAGGAGCCGCCAGATTTTGCCCTAAACAAAAATGGCGATCGGGGCTGCCTTGGTAAGCCAATGGGAACAGGTCTGTCCGCAGCCCACAGCCAAGATGTCTGCACACCCCGGCTTCGCTCCTACATTATTTAAAAGTGCCCTTAGCAAACATGGCGCCCACTGCCTTCAATACGCATGCGCGGCAGGGGAAGACCCAGAAAGGTCGTTTGTGCTCATGTAGGTGTCCTGTCGAGTGCCTGCTCCGATTATCACGCAGAGGGACCCAGTCACTCCGTCGCCGGCCGGCTCAGAAGAACCAGACACGCCGATCCATGCGGGATGGGCCTGGCGAGCTCTGGCGGAACGGGGAGCCCTGGGGACCGCGCAAGCCCCGCACTGCAGGAGCGGCTCAGGCGTTCGCCACGTGCACCCCACGCCCCAACGTGAGGGGAGAGGCGGGGCCCTCCCGCGGCGGCGCATGCTCAGTCGGAAGATGCTCAGGTTACGAGAGCGTCCATTCCCCCCCCACGTACTCAGCCCCAAGCCCCACCCCGGAAGTAGATCGCGGAGTCCGCCCACGCCGGAAGGAGGCGTCACTACACTAGACCGGAAATTACCTCACGAGACAGGAAATGGACAAAATGCGAACTCGCCAGAGCGGAAGTGGAGCCCCTCGCTCTGCCCCCTGCGTAACACGTTGAAAGGTCAGAGGTCACTCACGTCAGAGCGGGTTAAAGGGCAGGGGTTACATGCTCCCCTCCCCCACTCCCCTCCCCCCCAGGGCCCAGCCCCATCTCAGGGGCAGCATCGTTACCCCCCCCCCCCCGCAGTGAATAGGGAGGGAAACACCCCCCCCCCCCCCCATCAGAGGCAGGCAGGGCCAGTTGGCAGGTGACCCCCCTAAATCCAGCCCCTGCCCCACCCCAGAGCCAGCTGCCTCCCACTGCCAGGGGAGAAACCCCCCCCCCCCCCAAACCAGGGGAAGACGGACTCCATTTGTTCCAGAATTGTTTATTGAGGCGACATCCCGGTTCGTTATGTGACCCCCCCCCCCCCAACGCTCAAGTCCTTCCCGCCCCCGGGATGTTTGGGGGGCGGCTCCTGTCTGCCTGAGCTGGGCAGTCCCCCCCACTTCTCCCGTCAGTTCCTGTCCAGCAGCCGGTCCCCTCCCCCGCGCAGGGCCCTGGATTCCCGTCTCCTAAGCCGAAATCCAACAAGCTTCTTTCCTTCGAAAACTGCCAAAGTACAAATGGGAAAGTCCATTAAAATCCACGTTTTCTACCGAGGCTTTTCAGGCACAATGGGCAGGACCCCCTAAGCCGCGGGTCGGGCTTCGTGAACCCGAGCGCAGTCAGGCCAAACTCCAGGCTTTAGGACATGAGAGAGGGGGGCCACTGGGATGTGTCAAGGGTTCTGGAACTGGGGCTGCGGGTTGGGAGTGAGGGGCACTGGCAGGACTGGGGGGAGCCCAGGGCTGGGCTAGCAGGGGGGGTGCGGGTCAGGATTGAGGGGCACAGGCAGGACTCTGGGGCCCAAGGATGAGGTAGCAGGGGGCTGAGCGTTGGGGGACCCAGAAGGCCTGGTGGGGGCCGCTGCTCAGGGCGCTGCGAGGGTCATCACTGGGGTCAGAGACTCTAGTCTAGTGGATTCATCATCACAACGGCCCCCCCCGGGGAATGAGACTGGGTGGAGGGCACAACATAGCTGGGAGCCACGGCCCAGGAGAAGGACTTACCCAGACACCCCAGCGGCCTCACTGCTGAGTCTGACAGTCCTATTGCCTGCAAATCACCAAACAGGTGAGTTATGTCCCACTGCAGGAGAAAGAACCCAAGAGTCCTGGCTCCCAGACACACACACCTCCCACCCACTACAACCCCACAGGTCTCTGGAGCAGGCTGGGTTGCCATTAGAAACTCTGATCCAATCTTGAGACCTCGGAGTCAGATCCGGCCAGCCAGGCCCTAGGGTGGGGGGCCCCCCCCGTTAGCTCTGGCCACACAGGTTCTGGCCACCCCACGTTACCCATCTCCCCACCCCACCGATCCCCAAGGGAGCAGGGTCAGTCTAAGTTGTGTTATTTCATGTGAATCCCAACCTTGAGCTGGGAGCTCCTGTCGAGGAACAAATCGTCACCCCCTGCTCCCTGGATCGGGGCCCCCCACCCAACCCCTCGACTTCCTGCAGCACAGGACCCGAGCAGAGCCCTGGGGCAGCTAGGGAGAGCCCCCCCATTTCTGCTTCCCCCACTCCTTACCCTGCCACTGTGCTGTTCTGGCCCTGGTCTCTCCGTCCAGAGACCCCGGGGGTCTCCCCACGCTGGGCTCAGGTCAGAGATAGACATGGGGTGAGAATCTGGCCCTGGGGGGAATAGAGGAGAGAGGGTTAATGTCTTAGCAGGGGGCTGTGGGTCAGGACTGAAGGGGAGCCCAGGGCTGGGCTGGGAGGGGGCTGCAGGTCAGGAGTGAGGGGGAGCCCAGGGCCGTTACTCAGGGCGCTGCGAGTGTCGTCACTGGGGGTCGGAGACTCTAGTCTAGCGGATTCATCACTGCAACGGCCCACGGGACAAGCTACAAGGGGGGGGGGGGGGGGGGGCGCGGCAAGGGGTCAGGGACTTACCCAGACATCCCAGGGGTATCAGCACCAGCTTCCCACATCATCACCTCCTGCAAATCACCAACAGAGCACTTACCCCCTGCCAGGCAGAGAACCCAGGAGTTCTGTTCCCAGCCCCGCCCCCACCCCCAATCACCAGCCCCCACTCCCCTCCCACCTATCCGGAGCAGGTCAGAGCCACCTTATTTCTCCTCATTAAGAGATTCCAGTCTTGTCTGATCTCATCACTCCCTCCCCAGAGGACCCCCCCCACCCATCCTCCTGAGACAACCCCAACCCCTCCCAACTCATCCCCTATTTGTGCCCCACTCTAACCCCAGACCCTTTCCTGCAGCCGGCCCGGCTAGGTGTGTCCACCTCTCTCCTTCCCCAGGGACAGACTTCGCACTGGTCTTCATTGACTCCAGCCCCAGTCTCCCATTGGTCAAGATCCTTGTGACTTGTAATCCCGCCCCCCCAAAGGCTGGAACTCCCCAGCTCGGTTCATCAGCCTCCCACACCATTAGCCATTGTGGAAAATACAGAGTAGTACAGCCCAGGGCTGGGCTAGCAGGGGCTGCGGGTCGGGAGTGAGGGGCACCGGCAGAACCGTTGCTCAAAACATCAGAAATATCATCACTGGGGGTCGGAGACTCTAGTCTAGTGGATTCATCATCGGAGGGGGGAGGATGGGACCCAACCCAGCTGGGGGCGAGGGGCCAGAGCAGGGACTTACCCAGGCACCCCGGGGCCTCAGCGCCAGCTCCACAAGTCATCACCGCCTGCAAATCACCAACAAAGAGAGCCTTTAACCCGGCGAGGGAGAGAACCCAGGAGTCCGGGCTCCCAGCCCCCACTCCCCTCCCAGAGCCAGGGAGGGAACCCAGGAGTCCGGGCTCCCAGCCCCCACTCCCCTCCCAGAGCCAGGGAGGGAACCCAGGAGTCCGGGCTCCCAGCCCCCACTCCCCTCCCAGAGCCAGGGAGGGAACCCAGGAGTCCGGGCTCCCAGCCCCCACTCCCCTCCCAGAGCCAGGGAGGGAACCCAGGAGTCCGGGCTCCCAGCCCCCACTCCCCTCCCAGAGCCAGGGAGGGAACCCAGGAGTCCGGGCTCCCAGCCCCCACTCCCCTCCCAGAGCCAGGAAGGGAACCCAGGAGTCCGGGCTCCCAGCCCCCACTCCCCTCCCAGAGCCAGGGAGGGAACCCAGGAGTCCGGGCTCCCAGCCCCCACTCCCCTCCCAGAGCCAGGGAGGGAACCCAGGAGTCCGGGCTCCCAGCGTCCACCCCCTCCCCGGTGTCTGGAGCCGGCGGGAACCAGCCCCCTGTTCTCATTAGCGGCTCTGACCAGATCCCGCCCCCCCCATAGGCCCTCACCTGAGCCGCCCTCCCCGGCCCCCGACCTGCCCCTACTCCGGGATCCGGCCCGGCCGCGGGGTGGGGGGACCCCCAGGTAGGTCAGGAGAGGGCTGCAGATCGGGAGTGAGGGGCACCGGCCGGGACTCACCCAGGACCCCAGGGGCCGGGAACTCCCCGGTGGGGACCCAGGCGTCCGGGCTCCCCGCCCCCATCACTCCGACCCGCCAGGGCGCAGCGCAGAGAGAGACACGTGTGGCCGCTGCGCTTCTATTTATAGCGGGTCCTTCCGGACCCCGGGCTGCCCTTCGCGCTGCCTGATCGCGACCGCCCCCCCCCGCGGCGCTGCAGGAAACCCCAGCCCGGGGGGCGGGGCCCCGGGAGGCTGCGGGGGGCCGGTGGTTCCCGCGATCCCACCCTCACAGGGGCCCCGGGCCGGGCGTGCTGCCAGGCCCCACTGTGCCCACATCCAACATGGCGGCCGCAGCATCGCTGGAGGCGGTGCCCTTAACAAAGATGGCGGAACCTCGGGGCGGGGAGACTGCCCGCTGCCCCTCACTCCCGACCTGCAGCCCCTATTACCCCAGCTCTGCCGGTGCCCCTCACTCCCGACCCGCAGCCCCCGCCAGCCCAGCCCTGGGCTCACCCTGCTGCTACCCCTCATTCCTGACCCACAGCTCCCCTTCCCCCCCCACGGTGACCGTCTTGGCCCCCAAGCTCGCAGCCCAGCAGTGCCCCTCCAGCCACAGCCGGGTCTTTGTTCCATAGAAACCAGACCCAGGAAAATCCCCCGAACGGGCCCGTCTCACCCGCCCCGCTGGGCGATCCCAAAGCCCCAGGACTCGGCCCTGCCGGATCCGACACGTTCCCAGCCCGTCCCGCTGGGGAGACGCTGTCCCAGCCCGACAAACCCCTCCCAGCCGGGGAGTCGTTCCCGAGCAGGGGGGGGCACGTTCTCTCCCGACCCCCCCGCGCGCCAGGTCACGTGGGTGTTTCCGCCAGGAGTTCCAGGCGGCTGGGCAGGAAATCGAAGGCTGGTCCCGCGCTCGCAGCTGGGACGCGGGAGATCCGGGTTCAAGTCCCGGCTCCCGCCAGCTGGGATCCCAACCGGTTTGCCGTCAGGGGCCACATTTGCGTCCTGCCTTAGGCCGGAAGAATCCCATGCACTGCTACAGACTAGGGACCGAATGGCTGGGCAGCAGTTCTGCAGAAAAGGACCTAGGGGTTACGGTGGACGAAAAGCTGAATATGAGTCAACAGTGTGCCCTTGTTGCCAAGAAGGCTAACGGCATTTTGGGCTGTATAAGTAGGGGCATTTCCAGCAGATCGAGGGACGTGATCATTCCCCTCTATTCGGCACGGGTGAGGCCTCATTTGGAGTACTGTGTCCAGTTTTGGGCCCCACGCTACAAGAAGGATGTGGATAAATTGGAAAGAGTCCAACGGAGGACAACAAAAATGATTAGGGGGCTGGAGCACATGACTTATGAGGAGAGGCTGAGGGAACTGGGATTGTTTAGCCTGCAGAAGAGAAGAGTGAGGGGGGATTTGATAGCTGCTTTCAACTAGCTGAAAGGGGGGGTCCAAAGAGGACGGAGCTAGAGGGCTCAGACCCTGCAGAGAGACAAAGTCACCCCAGATCCTGGATCCCATGGTGGGGGGAGCATGTGGGGCTCACAGGGGCCCCACCCCTATTCTCCCCCAGCCCCTCACCCCCATGTCTCCCATCTGTCCACTCCGCTCCCACCTATCCCCATTTATTCTCCCCCCCATAACCCCTCGCTAGTCCCTTCGCTCACCCCAATACCCCCCCCACACACACACACGGTTGCAGGGGGAATTTCTTTTCTTCTCCAAGCCGGTGGGCGCCTCCGGCAGGCTGGGCCGCGCTCCAGTTCCATTTCCCAAAGGAACAGAAACCCCCTTGGACAGCGGCCGGTTTTAGCAACCCGGCTACAGCCCGTTTTCAGCGCCCTGCCCAGGCTGGGGGTGCGTCAACCTGCCCCGGGCTGTGGGGGGAGTGTTCACTGAACGGCAGAGCCCCCAGGGGGCCTAGAAAACACGGGCCCTGCGTCTGCTCGGTGCAGCGGCATTAGCCGTGCGGCCACCTCCAGAGCCTGAGATCCGGCCGCAAGGCTGCCCCAGGGGAGAGGCCGCGGGGGGCCGGGCGCAGGCTGGGCTCCACGTTCCCTCTGAGGAGCGCCCGGCCCGGCCCTCGCAAGGACAGGAACGTTTCCGGAGCCGCAGGACAGGGGGTGGCAGGGGCGAGTGGGGGGCTCGGTGTGGGGGCGCTCGGACGTTAAGGATCCGGGGCCAGGCCGCTGCCTCCCCTCGTCCCCGCGGGGTAAGGGGAGAGAAAGGCCCCAGAGCCCGTTTGCATTCGAAATTCAGGCCCTGCCGGGGCAGGAAGATTCGCGGAAGTTTCAGCCAAACAAAATCAAAATAGAAAAACCACCTTTGCCGCCCACCCCGGCCCCTGGGGGGCCCATAGGGCAGAGCATCTCCTAGCCCCCGCTGCCCTTCCCCCCCCGCCCCCGAACAAAGCTTCGCTCGAGGTAGAGGTAGATCCAGGCGGGGGGCAAGGCTGGGGCTGGGGAGGGGTCACAACCCTGGCTCTGGGGACAAGGGAAAACTCCAGCTGATCGGGGAGGGAGCAGCCCAGCCCCACAAGCAACGCAGGGAAAGGGAGCCCCCCCCCCCCCACCCCCATGGCTCCTCCGGGCCCCCCAAATCCACTTGAGCCCAGAACACTGGGCAGGACGGGAACCTTTGTAACCTCTCACATGCCTAGGGTCTCCCCTGGCGCTGGGAGGGTAGTGGGGTCCACTGGTTAGGGAGGGGGGCTGGGAGCCCAGTGTGACAGCAGGGGATGTTCTTGTTCTGCAGGCGTACGGTGTGTGCCTCAGTGTCCCCGAGGGGGCCCAGGTGTGACCTCGCCTGGCACCAGGAACCCAGGCAGCGGCTTGGAGAGGGGTGACCAGGGGGGACCCCCCCAGCTCCAGAGCACCCAGTTCTGGACGCTGAGGGGAAGGAGGCCCAGGGCCCTGCCCAGTACGGCCTACCCGTCACTAGGCCTGAGACCCCCCCCAGGACCTGCCCGGGCTGGAGCTGGACACTCAGTAACCCTGGAGATCGGGGGGGGTCACTCCCTGGGGGGACCAAGGCAAGGGGACTCCCCGAGGGGCCCACAGCAGAGCCAGGCAGCTGGAGGCGGAGAGGGGCAGTCCTGGGGGGCCAAGCCCTAGAGAGGGGCTATCACCCTGACGGGGGGGGTCCTCCCGGGGGTCAGGTGACTGGGACACCCCCCCCCCCCCCCCCCCAAACAAAGCAGCAGGAGGTTCTGGGTTCTGCCAAGTCTTTTAGCAACATCAGCCGAGCTGCCGCGAACGGTGCCCCCGGCGCCCGCTGGCCCGGCCGCCGCCGCCACCCCGAGGAAACGCACGAAACCGGCTCCACCCTCGGGAAAGAAACGACGCGGGGGAGGGGATTTTTTTTCCAGCATTTTTTTTTTTTCCTATAAAAACAAAAACTTGCCACGAGCGGCAGGGACTCGGGGGAGGGGCCCCGCGGCAGGGCAGAGATTGGTACAGGACGGGGAGAGACGGGGACGGGCGCGGAGCTGCCGACGGGCGAGGGATCCGTCCTCCGGGGGTGCCAGCGCTGGGATCTTCCGTCGGTTAGTGCCCCCGTGGGATCGGGGGTCGTCGGGGGGGGACCCCGCACCTGGCAAAGGGGTTCAGGGACTGCTGGTGGCAGCAGTGGGATCCTTCCAGCAATGCCAACAAAGGTCAGGGATCACTGGTGGCAAGCATGGGATGCTTCCCACAGCAGGGCAGGCTCCTCCTCCCACAGCAGGGCAGGAAGGGGGTGAACCCTCCTGATGCCCCCCACCGCTCAGTCCACTCTTCCAATGGTTCTCCCGCCCCCCCAAAGTCTGGCAGGGCTGTGGTCCCCAGGGCGGGGGCAGGGCCTGGGCTGTCTTCTCCATCCTCCTCCTCGGCTCTCGGGGTCGCGTGGAAATGAAACGGGGTGTGGCAGGGGAGGGTTTAAAACCACCAAAAGAAGGACGAGGACGCGGGACGAGGAGTGTCGAGGATGCCCCTTATCGGGTCTGTTCGACTGCGGGAGGGAGAGGAGAGAGGGGTTAACGGCTGCGCCCCCGGGGAGCCCCCCCACCCTGTCCTGCTGCTCCCTCGGGCAGAGATCAGCTGACAGGGTCATGTGGCAGGGTCCCTGGGCCCCTCAGGGCTGTGGGGGCCCCCGGCTACCCCCTCCCGTCAGGGTCTGCCCCCCGGCGGGGCACTCACTGTAGGAGGAGATGTCGATCTCGTCGGGCAGCTCGCTGATGTTCACCTCGAAGCGATCCTGCACGTCGTTCAGGATCTTGGCGTCGTTCTCATCCGACACGAAGGTGATGGCCAGGCCCTTAGTGCCGAACCGCCCGGCGCGCGCCACCTGCGGGAATGGGGGGGGTCAGAGCCTTACGCCGCCGGGGGGCACCACTGGGCTACCCAGCCCCAACGCCCCCTCCCAGAGCCAGGGAGAGAACCCAGGAGTCCCGGCTCCCAGCGACTCCTGGGGAAATCCTGCACCAAGAATTCACGTCCCCCGCAGATTTCTTCGCTTCCCTGCAGAAAAATGACTCAGACAGGGAAGCAGAGGGAGGCCACGAGAGCGGTCGTGTGCCCCTCCCCAGCAGTATGTATCGGGGGCCCAGGGCAGCTGGCAGAGGAGTAAATCTCTGGGGGGCAGGACTGGGGAAGACCCGGCTAGTGGTTCCCACCCTGCGCCGGGATCAGCTAATAGTCCCGGGTGGGCAGGACTTCCTCTTCCCCCACCCCAGATTTCTCCCCTGGCTGTAGGAAGCTTTGCAAACTACCCCCCCGCCCCCGCCCCCATCGCTCCTCAGCTGCAGGGAGAAAGATCCCTGTACAGGGAGCTGCTCCCCCATCTGCCCAACCGAGCATCCAGACCCCTCATATCCAGACCCTCCTGCCGAGCCTCACCCCCCTGCACACAGAACCCCCCACCCCATGAGCCCCATTCCCCTGCACCTGGACCACCCCGACAAGCCACCCGCATCCCCACCCCACCTAGCCCCAATCAGCTGCACCTGGATCCCCTCTGCTGAGCCCCACTCCCCCAGCATCTACCCCCCTCAGCCGAGCTCTATCCCCTCCACACTCAGACCCCCGCCCACCCCGAGCCCCAACCACCTTCACCTGGACCCCCCTACAGAGTCCCATTACCCCACCCCCAACAAGCCCCTGTGCATCCAGATCCCCCACTGAGCTGCCCGCACCCAGACTGCCCCCCACAGAACCCTCACCCCACAACTGGATCCCCCCACACTAGGATCCTGCCTTGCTGGGCCTCCCCACACCTGGTACGGAGGGGCAGGGCCCTGGGGTGTTTCTGGGGCTGACCCAGTCCTTGTGCTGTGTCAGGGCGGGGTGCAGCCTCACGGCTGAGCCTGTGTCCCCAGGGGGGTCTCCCACCTCTGTGCCGCCAGTGGCCTGCGCCCCACGGCCAGCTTGGAGCCTCCACATTCATTTCACAAACCTTAAAATATCGTGCGCAGAACGTCCTCAGGAGTGCGCCCAGCCCCCTGCTCTAACCACCAGCCCCCACTCCCCTCCCAGTGCCTGGGAGAGAACCCAGGCGTCCGGGCTCCCAGCGCCCCCTGCTCTAACCACCAGCCCCCACTCCCCTCCCAGTGCCTGGGAGAGAACCCAGGCGTCCGGGCTCCCAGCGCCCCCTGCTCTAACCACCAGCCCCCACTCCCCTCCCAGTGCCTGGGAGAGAACCCAGGCGTCCTGGCTCCCAGTCCCCCAACCTTAACCATGAGACCCCACTCCCAGAGAACCCCGGCGCCCCTGCAGGAGGGACCCAGGCGTCCGGCTCACCCGGTGCAGGTAGGTGTCCGAGTCCTCAGGCATGTCGTAGTTGAAGGCGATGTTGACCCGCTCGATGTCCATCCCCCGCCCGAAGAGGTTGGTGGCCACCAGGATCCGACGCTGGAAATCCTTGAACTGCTGGTAGCGGGACAGCCTGGGGGGGGGGGGGGGGGGGGGTCCTGGGGTCACTGCCTGGCCTGACCCCCCGGCAGCCCCGCCCCCACTGTGACACTATCTC
The DNA here is from genome assembly GCA_033296515.1 of Macrochelys suwanniensis. Classification (NCBI taxonomy): domain Eukaryota; kingdom Metazoa; phylum Chordata; order Testudines; family Chelydridae; genus Macrochelys; species Macrochelys suwanniensis. The sequence continues at coordinate 1,026,652 of CM065788.1, read as the reverse complement.
GGGGGAGCGCCCCGTCACCCCGCTATTCCACGCGGGGGAGTCGGGCCAGGTCTCCGAGGACAACGCCAAGAGAGGGGGCGACGGTGTGTTCCTGGGGTGCAGAGCTGGGGGGTTCGGCTGGCGCCTGTCCGGGGGATTCGGGAGCGTTCCTGCAATCCCATGGGCGCGGGGCTCCACTCCATTTGCTGCCGGTCAGTAGCCAGGCATTGAGAGAGACGGCCCCAGCTGGAGCGTCTGGGGGGCAGAGCGGTTCCACCCCGGGGCCCCCCCCCCCCTCACCTCACCTCTCCTCCCGCGGGGGCGCCCCCCCTCACCTCACCTCTCCTCCCGCGGGGGCGCCCCCCCTCACCTCACCTCTCCTCCCGCGGGGGCGCCCCCCTTCACCTCACCTCTCCTCCCGCGGGGGGCCCCCCCACCTCACCTCACCTCTCCTCCCGCGGGGGGGCCCCCCCCACCTCACCTCACCTCTCCTCCCGCGGGGGGGCCCCCCCCCCACCTCACCTCACCTCTCCTCCCGCGGGGGGGCCCCCCCCCCCCACCTCACCTCTCCTCCCGCGGGAGCGCCCCCCTTCACCTCACCTCTCCTCCCGCACGGCCCCCCCCCCCTCCTCCCGCACGGCCCCCCCCCTCACCTCTCCTCCTGCGGCATGCCCCGGTGGATGGCGATGGCCGGGAAGTTCTGCTCCACCAGCAGCTGGGCCAGCGCGATGCAGCGCTGCACCGACTTGACGAAGATCACCACCTGGGGGGGAGGGGGGGGTGAGAGAGAGCAAGCCCCGCCCGGACGCCTGGGTCCCCGCCCCGGACACCTGGGTCCCCGCCCCGGACGCTACCTGGTTGAACTCCAGCACGTCGAGCAGGTCGAAGAGCTTGCGGTTCTTCTCGTTGTCCTTCAGCTTGACGTAGTATTGCTGCAGGCCGTGCAGCGTCAGCTTGGTCTCGTCGTCCACGAAGATCTCCATGGGCTGGGGGGGGGGCAGAGCAGGGTGAGCCCCCCCACCCGCGCCGGGGGGGGGAGCCCCCCCCCGTGCCTCTGATACCCCAACAGCCCTCCCAGGGATCCGCCCCGCCCCACAGATTTACACTCCCCCCTGCCCCCTAATGCCCCAACATCCCTCCCAAGGGTCCGTCCCACCCCCATGGCCAACCCTGACGGCCCGGACGCCTGGGTTCCAGCCCGACCCCCCAGGGCTGCAAGCTGTGAGACCCTTCGGGTCCTGCCCGGACTCCTGGGTCCCATCCTCTGACACCCCAGGGCTGCGAGCCGTGGGGCTCTTTGGGTCCTAGTCGGACGCCTGGGTTCCAGCCCAACCCCACAGTGCTGCAAGCTGTGGGGCCCATCTGGTCCTGCCCGGATGCCTGGGTCCCATCCTCTCACTCCCCAGGGCTGTGAGCTGTGGGGCCCTTCGGGTCCTGCCCGGACTCCTGGGTCCCATCCTCTGACACCCCAGGGCTGCGAGCCGTGGGGCTCTTTGGGTCCTGGTCGGACACCTGGGTCCCATCCTCTCTCTCCCCAGGGCTGTGAGGCCCTTCGGGTCCTGCCCCTGACTCCCAGGGCGGAGCGCTCTAGGAAGCATACAAACCCCGCCCCATTCACCCTAGACTGCTCTGCCCACATTCGGGTGCACCCCCCCTACGGGCGGGGCGGGGGGGGGGGGCTGTGGGGAAAGCACCCCACTACTCTCCACGACCCCCCCAGCCAATGCAACAGGCTTGATCACCCCCTGGTGGGGAACAGCCCCCCCAAGACATAATCCCCCCAGCGCGAGGCCAGATGGCAGAGACGCCAACCGGCCAGTGCCCAGTGCATGCTGGGAAATGGAAGGCAAGGAAGGGGCTAGAGCCAGCTAGGTTCCCTGCCTTCCCTAGTGCCAGGCAACATTTCCCAGCATGCACCGGGAGATTCCCCAGCATGCACCGGGTTTTCTTCTCCCCTTGACACAGCTCCCAGCATGCCCTAGGTGAAGCCCCCCTTGCCCGTCTAGGGGAGGAGGGGTTCCAATTAACCCCTTACCTCCCGCACCCCACTGCCCCCCCCATCCCGCTCTTGGTGGGGGGAGGAGGTAAGAGATTTGCCATGAGCCCCAACCCCCACCCCCAGAGTCCGGTTCCGAAAAAGGATAAGCCGGATCCTGGCGCCGCCGAGTCTCCGCGAGCCGCCGCCGGGCCGTCTCCGTGCCGTCCGCTGCTCTTCGCCGCAGGGGGGTGCCGCCGGTCTCCAGAGCGCCGGGGGGGCAGGGAGGGGGCTGGGGGGGGGTCTCTGGCATTGTGCGTGGTAGGCGGAGCACTCACTTGCCTGGGTGTATGGGGCCAGCTGATCCGGAGGCTGCAGTGCCGGGCGGATGCCGCGCTGGGAAGGAAGGGGGGGCGGGGGGGAGGGCGGGAATAGGGGGCGCCCTGCGTTCCGCGCCGGGGGGGTGCCGAGGCTAGCGTAACCCGAGTGATCTTCCGGAAGCTCTGGGGGCCTGTGCTAGGGGCCGGTCCTGGCGCTGCGACCCGCGCGCCGCCCCGGGGGCGGGGGCGCCGGGGGGGCAAAGAAGGTAGAAGGGGGTAATTACGTCTTGCATGAATTTGCGGCAGACGGGGCGGATTTCCTTGCTCAGGGTGGCGCTAAACATCATGACCTGCTTTTCGTGCGGGGTCATGCGGAAGATCTCCTGGACGTCCCGGCGCATATCTGGGGAGAAAGGGGGGGGGGGGGGTCAGCAATGGGGCGGCTGCCCCCCCGCCGGGGAAACCTGCCCCTCATCCCCCAGCTGTGCGGGGTGGGGTCAGTGACAGGATAACCTGCCCCTCTTGCTCTATAGGGCCCCCCATGTCCCTGGCCTCCCCCCGCTCACCGGGGCCCAGGGGTATCCCTGCCCCCCACCCGGCCCCACCCGCTCACCGAGCTGCTCCAGCATCTTGTCGCACTCGTCCAGGATGAAATGTTTGATGTGTTTGAGGTTGAGGCTCTTGTTCCGCGCCAGGGCCAGGATCCGGCCCGGCGTCCCCACCACGATGTGGGGGCAGTTCTTCTTCAGCACCTCCTCGTCCTTCTTGATGGACAGGCCCCCGAAGAACACCGCCACCTGGGGGGGGGCAGGGGGTGAGACCCTCCGCTGGCTGCCCTCTGGAGCCCCCCCGGCTGGCCCCCTGACCCGACCTGGCTCCCTGCCTCCCCACGAGCCCCCGCCCAGCTCTCCACCACCCCCCCCCCCGGCTCTCCGCCCCCCCCACCCTGGCTCCCTGCCTCCCCACGAGCCCCCGCCCAGCTCTCCACCCCCCCCCCCCGGCTCCCTGCCTCCCCACGAGCCCCCCGCCCAGCTCTCCGCCCCCCCCACCCTGGCTCCCTGCCTCCCCATGAGCCCCCCGCCCAGCTCTCCGCCCCCCCCCAACCCTGGCTCCCTGCCTCCCCACGAGCCCCCCGCCCAGCTCTCCCCCCCCCCCACCCTGCCTCCCCACGAGCCCCCCCAGCTCCCCGCCCCTCACCTTGACGCTGGGCATGTACTTGGAGAAGCGCTCGTATTCCTTGCTGATCTGGAACGCCAGCTCCCGCGTGTGGCACATCACCAGCACCGACACCTGGGGGAGGGGGCGTTAGTGCGGGGCGCCCCCAGCCCTGCCCCCCCCAGCTCTGCTCCGGCCCCCCGCCATCCCCACCCAGCTCTGTCCCAGGCCCCCCGCCATCTCCCCCCATCCCCTTCCTCACAGCCCCCCACCCCCTCCACGGAGCCCCAGCCGCCCCCACCCCCAGTCAGTCACCAACTGGTGTCTCCCCCCTTTCCCCCCAGTCTGTCCCAATGGTCCCTCCCAACCCCCATCAGTCACCAACTGGTGTCTCCCCCCATTCCCCCCAGTCTGTCCCAATGGTCCCTCCCAACCCCCATCAGTCACCAATTGGTCTCTCCCCCCATTCCCTGCAGTCAGTCCCAATGGTCCCTCCCAACGCCCCCCCATCAGTCACCAATTGGTGTCGCCCCCCAGTCAGTCACCAATTGTCCCCCCCGCCCCGCAATGGGCTCTGCTGAGCTCGGCCGCTCACCTGGCCGGTGACGGGCTCCAGCTGCTGCAGCGTGGCCAGCACGAACACGGCCGTCTTGCCCATGCCCGACTTGGCCTGGCAGAGCACGTCCATGCCCAGGATCGCCTGCGGGATGCACTCGTGCTGCACTGCGGGGGGGGGGCTGGGGTCAGTCGGGGTCACCCAGCCCCCCCTCCCCCCGAGCCACCAGCCCCCCCGAGCCGGGAGAGAACCCAGGAGTCCTGGCGCCCACACCCCCCTGCTCTGACCCACCAGACCCCCCTCCACTCCCAGCGCGGGGAGAGAACCCAAGAGTCCTGGCTCCCAGCCCCCCCGCCGCTGACCCACCAGCCCCCACTCCCCTCCCAGAGCCAGGAGAGAACCCAGGCGTCCTGGCTCCCAGTGCCCCCTCCCCTCCCAGAGCAGGGTGAGAACCCAGGAGTCCTGGCCCCCAGCCCCCCCTCCCATCCCAGCGCCGGGAGAGAACCCTGGCGTCCTGGCTCCCAGCCCCCCCTCCCCTCCCAGCGCGGGGAGAGAACCCAGGCGTCCTGGCGCCACCCCCCGCCCCGGGCGGGACCCAGGCGTCCGGCTGACCTTCCGAGGGGTGCTCGAAGCCGCAGTCGACGATGGCGCGGAGGAGTTCGGGTTTCAGCAGAAAGTCCCGGAAGCCGGAGCTGTGGATGGAGACGTAGGAGCCCTTGACGTCCTTCTTGGGGGGCACGTCCACCCCGTCGCCGGGCGCCTGGTTCTCCACCTCGTCATCCTCGTAATCCAGCAGCTCATTATCCACGTCGTTCTCCGCCATGGCGCCGCGGGGGGGCTGCTGAGACTGGGGGGGCCGCGGGGTGAGCCGGGGCCTGGGGAGCGGCCCCCGTCCCCCACTCCTGGCCAGCCCTCGCCCCGGGACCCCCCGTCCCCCACTCCCGTCCCCCACTCCCGGCCAGCCCTCGCCCCGGGACCCCCCGTCCCCCACTCCCGCCCCCAGAGCCGGCCAGCCCTCACCCTGGGACCCCCCGTACCCCATTCCCACCCCCAGAGCCGGCCAGCCCTCACCCTGGGACCCCCCCGTACCCCACTCCCGGCCCCAGAGCCGGCCAGCCCTCACCCTGGGACCCCCCCGTACCCCACTCCCGGCCCCAGAGCCGGCCAGCCCTCACCCTGGGACCCCCCCGTACCCCATTCCCACCCCCAGAGCCGGCCAGCCCTCACCCTGGGACCCTCCCGTACCCCACTCCCGGCCCCAGAGCCGGCCAGCCCTCACCCTGGGACCCCCCCGTACCCCACTCCCGGCCCCAGAGCCGGCCAGCCCTCACCCTGGGACCCCCCCCGTACCCCACTCCCAGCCAGCCCTCACCCTGGGACCCCCCCGTACCCCATTCCCGCCCCCAGAGCCAGCCAGTCCCCACCCCAGAGCTGGACCAGAATCCAGTTAGAATCCTTTATCCAGCTCCTAACGTGTCTCCATGTCCCCCTCAACAGCCCCCCCCAAGTCACCCACTGAGACCCCAAATCCCCCTGCACACGTGGGGAGCACACAAGATACCTCCCAACTCCAAGCCCCAGGGGAGCCATGCAATTGGGGGGTGCTGCTCAACTCCCAGCCACCCCGTGACTAACTCTGGGGGTGTTGCTGCACCCCCACATCTACTTAAGCCTACTGTGCCCTGGGGAGCCACATGTGTACCCCACATGTGCACCCGAGCCAGCTACAGAAGTGTTTTGGGGTGTCATCCCCCCCTCCCAGCACCTGGGGGGCTGTTTTCACACCCCACATTCACCCCCCCATGTACTGCTCTGTAGAATCCAGCCCCCCACTATAAGGTGCAGCTGCCCCCCTAGATCCCACACACACGTGAGCTCCGGGGGCCGCTAGGGTTCACCTCCAATGCAGGCCGTGGGTCCGGGGGAGGCTGGATCTGAACCCCCCAGCAGTTAATGGGGTGCAGCCTGCCCCAGAAGCCCCGTGTTGAGGGGAGGTCCCTGTGTAACAAGCGATAGCCGGGGTGCAGCCATAACCCCCCAAACCCCACAGCTGTGCTTTGCAAACGGCCCCAACTGCCCCCAAGCTACAGCCTGCGATGCTGGGGGCGCCCCCAACTCCAGACCGCCAGGACTCCTGGGTTCTCTTTCCAGCTCTGGGAGGGGAGTGGGGACGTGGGAGATTACAATTTGGGGGGTGCACTCCTACCCCTCCCCGGACACACAGCTGGTGTGTCAGACATTGGGGCACTCACATCTCCCCAAATCCCTCCTGCACAATACAAAGCAAACATTGGATGGGGGGCAGGTGCACCCCCTAACTCCAAGGATTGGGGGAGCTGCCCAGCGCCCCACACCCCTCCCTGGGCTGTGGGGCCAGGAAATACAGTCGTGCCAGCCATGAGGAGGAATCGGGGCTGCGCGCACCCCACAGCTACCCGCTTCCCAGGGGGCAGCCCCCCAAGTCTCCACACGCAGCTTGCAATTGGGGGGGGGGGCTGCTTCCACGCCCCCCCACACACTGCAAGGGCCCTGCCCCCCCATGCACCTGCCCCCAATTAACTGCACCCCTCACCCCTTTGTTCCCCCTCCCCCCCCATTGCAGGGGCCCCCTGCCCCCAAAGCAGTTCACCATTGTCCCCCCCCGCCCCGCACTGGGGAGATCCCCCCCCAATTACATCCCCTCCCCCTGCATTGCAACCCCCCCTTTGCAAGGAGCCCTGCGGCTGGCCCTGCGCTTCCCCCTGTAGCCTGGGGGGGCGCACGTCTTAAGCGCCAGATTTTTTTATTTATTTCGCGGTCCCCCCAATATCCCGCTGGGGGGCGGCGGGGGCGTCCCCCCTCCCCACCCGGCCGGGTCCCCCAAGGCGGGGGGGCAGCACGGGGCCGATGGTCGCGGATGACGGAGCGGGTCGGGGGACGGAGAAGGGATCAGGGCCGGCGCCATCTTGGATTCCTGGCCATATAGACGCACAAAGGGGAATCCGTCCATCCCGCCCCCCCAGCCCCTTCCAGGCCGATTATCGGGGGTCGGGAGCGGGAAATGGTCCCCGAGACCCGGCCCAGCGGAGAGAGAATGGCCCGGAGAAGGGGTATCGGCACCGCCGGGGGGCGGATGGGCCAAGATGGCGGCGATGCGCGACCGATTCTCGCCGAGGCCGCTTACCTCCTGCGGGGGGGAGGGGCGCCCAAGTCTCCTCCGAGCGGCGGCCGCGACCAGAAGTGAGCGGCGCCTTCACTTCCGGGATGCGAGGAGGGGGGAGGAGCGGAGCGCGCTGCGGCGAGGACCCCGCGCCAGCGCCGGATGGGGCTGCCTACCCGGTGCCTGATTGAAAAAAATCACACACAAAAACGGGGCAATTTGTAGCATTTTTTTCTCCCGACGGGGACGGACCCGAGCGCTCTGGATTCGCGGCTGCTTCGCGGGTTCATGTTTTTGATCAGGCGACTGAGGAGGACACCTCTCCCCGCAGCAGGACGGGGCGGAGAATTGTTTTTCCCACGGGGTCCTTCGGGCTGTGGTGGCCGTGGGGGGAGGGACTGGGAGTAGTTTGGTTCAGGCTTCGCTTTGCCTCTGAGGCCTTGTCCTGAGCTGACGTCACTGGCGCCATGGTGCGGGGCCACCCCCCTGTGATGCCATGTCCCCTTTGGCCACGCCCCCGTGATGCCACGTCCCCTCTGGCCACACCCCCTTTAGGCCACGGGTGCTCTGGCCACGTCCCCTGTGTGATGCCACGTACCCTGTGTCCATGCCCCCATGAGGCCATGTCCCTCTGGCCACCCCCTGCCCCCGTGATGCCACATCCCCTCTGGCCACACCCCCATGATGCCACGTCCCTCTGGCCACACCCCCGTGATGCCACATCCCCTCTGGCCACACCCCCGTGATGCCACGTCCCTCTGGCCACACCCCCGTGATGCCATGTCCCTCTGGCCACACCCCCATGATGCCACGTCCCCTCTGGCCACACCCCCATGATGCCATGTCCCTCTGGCCACACCCCTGTGATGCCACATCCCCTTCTGGCCACGCCCCCATCATGCCATGTCCCTCTGGCCACACCCCCATGATGCCACATCCCCTCTGGCCACGCCCCCGTGATGCCACATCCCCTTCTGGCCACGCCCCCATCATGCCATGTCCCTCTGGCCACACCCCCGTGATGCCATGTCCCTCTGGCCACACCCCCATGATGCCACGTCCCCTCTGGCCACGCCCCCATCATGCCATGTCCCTCTGGCCACACCCCCGTGATGCCACGTCCCCTCTGGCCACGCCCCCATCATGCCATGTTCCCTGTAGTTAGGGGGACCGTGGTCCCCTCTTCCAGCTCTGACCCGGCCATCCCGACTTTTTCTCCAAAACTGGCCACGGGTCCCCAACGTGCGCCAGCCACGCTGCCTGCAGAGCTGTGCCCCCGGGCAGCGGCCCCCGCTCACCAGCCACAAGGCAGAGGGGAGCCGGCAGGCTGGCCTGGTATTACCCCCCACACTCCCCGTCTGCGCCGCCTCAGCGTCTGAGCCTTCCTGAGCGCCAGGCTCGGCCCAGCAGGCTGCAGGCGGGCGGCTGGAGAGACGCGCCGGGGCTCAGCACGAGGCCAGCAAGGAGAAGGCAGGATCCCCCTTCAGCGACGGGCACCGGCCCGCGGGCCAGCGGCTGTGATCTGATTCGCGAACGCTGATGGATGCTCGTTAGCCGAGCCGAAAGCCCCCCCCCCCACCCCCGAGCCCGCTGCGTTCAGATGCTGGGCCGAGCCAGTGTTCACCGCGCTGCCCTGACTTCGGCGTGGGCGCGGTCTTCAGAGCTAGGCGCCCCCAGCAAGCAGCTGCCGCTCCATCGCCCAGCTGCGCAGATACCCTCCATCATCACCTGGGGTGGCGGCCCGGTGTTGCTTTGGTTCTTTTGGGGCCCTAGAAGAAGCCGTAGTTTGCCTCTGGTCATTTCTGGCTAGAAAAACGTCTCTGGAACGTCGGTGTCATTTGAACGAAGACCTCCAAAAGCAGTTCAGGTTTTTAACAAAAGGCCCTTCGGCGCTGGCCGACAGCCAAGGGGTATGCGAGGCGGGCGGAGCCCGTTTCTCCATTGCTCACGGCGGCCGAAATGCACCTCCAGAGCAAGAAACACGGAGACGCCGAGAAACGTGTTTCTCTCCAAGCGTTTCAGGATTTGTTCTGAGGCAAGACACGGAGGCGGAAAATGTTTTTGGCAGCGAGGGGGGTGTTTGCTTACCACTCCGTCCGGCCCGGACACAGTTTCCATCTGCTGACTGAACATCAAGAAAGATGTGGAGAAATTGGAGAGGGTCCAGAAAAGAGCAACAAGAATGATTAAGGGTCTAGAGAACATGACCTATGAAGGAAGGCTGAAGGAATTGGGTTTGTTTCGTTTGGAAAAGAGAAGACTGAGAGGGGACATGACAGCGTCTTCAGGTATCTAAAAGGGTGTCATAAGGAGGAGGGAGAAAACTTGTTCATCTTAGCCTCTGAGGACAGAACAAGAAGCAATGGGCTTAAACTGCAGCAAGGGAGGTTTAGGTTGGACATTAGGAAAAAGTTCCTAACTGTCAGGGTGGTTAAACACTGGAATAAACTGCCCAGGGAGGTTGTGGAATCTCCATCTCTGGAGATATTTAAGAGTAGGTTAGAGAAATGTCCATCAGGGATGGTCTAGACAGTAATTGGTCCTGCCATGAGGGCAGCGGGCTGGACTCGATGACCTCTCGAGGTCCCTTCCAGCCCTAGAATCTATGAATCTATGAATCAGAAATAATTATGAAACTGCCAGCTGAAGTTTTCATCTGCTTGCGCAAAATCCGAGGCGATTGTTTGCAACGTGCTAGCCCCTTTATCCACCAAAGAATTGCAGCGTGAGTCGGACAAGTGTTCCTTTGTTTCGCTTAGTGTGGATACGTCGAACGACCAGGGCCAAAAACGGTTCCCTGTGCTGGTAGGGTATTTTCTCCCGCTGAATGGAGCGTGCACAAAACTGATTGACTTTTCCTGTCTACCCGGAGAAAGCTCCGCTTTGCAGTGTGCGTTCATCCAGCAAGTGACTGAGAAGTTCTCTCCTCGTGACAAGATTGTTGGGACTTGTGCAGGCAACACCAGTACTAACTTTGGGGGTGCCAGGCGTTGTGGGAAACACAATTTGTGACGAAAGCTCCAGGCCAGCCTAGGAAGAGATCTTCGGTATTGGGTGTGGAGCAGATATTGTGCGTAACTGCTTCAAACTGCACCCGACTGTCCCCCTTTAGACATGGGCTTAAAGCGGATTTTCTTTCTCCAAATAAACGCCCGACGCTGCTAAAAAACCTCTGTGATGATCCGGCCACTCAGCTGTGGCTTCTCTTTGCCAGCAAACCAACCGCCACGTTCCGAAACGTAGCGGAGACGGTAGAGAAAACCGGTTTGTCGGTGACAGACGTGCTGCAGATACGTCCCCTGCAAGTTCCCTTCTCGGCGAGGCTCGGGGGAAGCTTTGTCCCGACGGAAGTGAAGAGACGACGGCGCGCTCGCGGTGAACGCCGGCAAAGGAAAGAAAAGGAGTTTTGTGACGTCGCCGACCATTTTTACACCACGTGCCAGGCCGACTTAGAGCAGGACAGTCGCGCTGCATGCCACACCGGCGCCCGTCGAACGTGTCTTTTCAATGAGCAGTGAGGTGCGGTCTCCTGAGAAATCCCGTCGGACTTGGAACGTCCCCACCATGCGGGCTTGACTGTACGGCCACGTCTCCCTCTGGCCGCGACCCCACACCACATCCCTCGGTGGCTCCTTCCTGGAGCTGAAGAGAGAACCCAGGAGTCCTGGGCCCCAGCTGTTCCCGGCGCCAGGAGAGAACCCAGGAGTCCTGGCCCCGTTTCAATCCCCAGTGCATTAACCGAGTGATCTGTCAGCCCAGCCCTGCGCCCCTTCCGACCGCGACGTCCCATTTCCCCTGCGCCTGCTCTTAGCAACGGGGTCCAGGCCTGGGCTTTGGGGCCTGCCCTTGGCTGGAGGCCAGATTCCTCCATCCCGAGGTCAGACGGGACCCCTGGGCCCAGCTGGTCCGAGCTCCTGGCTAACGTGGGCCAAAGCCCGTCTGAGCTGCGGCAGATCCCTTTGAAAGCCAGCCCGCGGGGGCTGTAACCCTGGTGGGGGCGGGAGCTTCCCCCCAGCCCCGGGGCAATCGCCCCCCTGGGGAATTCCCCTCCCGGCACAAGCTGACGCCTTGTTCCCAGGCCGGCTCTGCCCAGCTCCTGCTCCCGGCCAGGCCGGGGTTCGACCCCCTGCCGGCCTGAGGACCCCGGGGGGATGTTCGGTTCCCGGTTGGTGCCTCCAGGTGAGGACACTGTCACGGGGTCCCCGGGCGACGCTCTGGGGCTGCTCCCTATGGAGCCAGGCCGGACTCTGGGGGAGCCTCCTCTCTCCGAACCGACTGACTCCAGGGCAAGACGCTTCCCCAGATTCCACCTTCCTGGGGCTGACCCCGGAGCATCCAGCCTCCCCTGCCCCACCAGGCACGTCCCACAGCGAGTCCCTGGGTGGGGTCCTGGGGGAGCCATGGGGCCCTGCCCCCCGACTCCGCAGTCAGACGTGACTCTCAGCCGGCCGGGGAAACAGGTGTATTAGTCAACAGGATGTGAGGAAGTGGGACTGTTCTTAATGTTCTCTCTGAATACTGTGTGGGTGCCTCAGTTTCCCCTCTGCATTTCTTAAGTGTCTAGGTGGAGGGATGAGGGGGTGTGATTGTTGCACAGAGACTGGCCGACACCCTGTCTCCTGCTGGCCTGGGCCCCACCCGGTGCCTGCAAAGTGCCGGCTGAAGGGGCTGGAGAACAAAGAGACCAGGTGACCTCCTAGCCCGGGAAGGAGACAAAGGCCGAGGAGGGGCTGGAGTGAGGGTCAGTTTGGGGAAGTGGTGGGAGGGCCAGATGGGGCCCTGGGCTCCCTGCCCCCCAAGATGGACCTGACTGAGGGGTCCTGGTCTCTGTACCTACAAGCTCTGGTTTGGACCCTGTTCCTGTCGGCTAATAAACCTCCTGTTTCCCCGGCTGGCTGAGAGTCACGTCTGACTGCAGAGTCGGGGGGCAGGGCCCTCTGGCTCCCCCAGGAGTAGGACCCCGCCCGGGGACTCGCTGTGGGACGCGCCCGGTGGGGCAGGGGATGCTGGATGTTCCGGGGTCAGCCCCAGGAAGGTGGAAGCTGGGGAAGGGTCTTGCCCTGGAGCCAGTTGGCTCCGAGAGAGGGGGTCGGGGGGACAGGAAAACGAGAGGGGAGAAACGATGGTCGCTATCATCAAAGCGAACCCCCCGCGCCCCACCCCAGAGCCAGCCGCATCTCAGCACCGGGCGAGGGCTCCCCCTATAACCGGCCCCCCGCGCCCCACCCCAGAGCCAGCCACAGCTCAGTGCTGGGCAAGGGCTCCCCGTATAACCGGCCCCCGCGCCCCACCCCAGAGCCAGCCGCATCTCAGCGCCGGGCGAGGGCTCCCTGTATAACCAGCCCCCCGCGCCCCACCGCAGAGCCAGTTGCTCTAATGCAACAGCCCCCATGCCCCTCCCGGAGCTGGGATAGAACCCAGGCGTCCTGCCCCTCCCCCCTGTGAAATAACGAAGCTCTCACCACTGGTCACTGTTTATTCACCACATTTCACAGACACAATCAGTGCAAGAGACGTGCGGGATTGGGGTATAGGGAGACAGTTGGGGGGAGGGGCTGGGGTAGAGCTGGTGGGGGCAGTTTGGGGGGACAGCTGGGGGGAGGGGTATAGGGGTTCAGGGGGCAATCAGCCCATTAGGGATCAGGGCCACCCAGAAGAGCTCACGGGGCTGGGAGCTCTGGCCCCCAGTTGGGGGGCAGCTGGGGGGCAGGGGGCGGAGGTGGTGGGCGGAGCTGGGGGCGAAGCCGGGGGGCCACAGAGCAGCCCCTAGGCGGCCAGGTGGTAGTTGGGGTGCAGCTGGGGGCAGTGGGCGGAGCCAGGGGTAGGGCCAGGGGCCCCTAGACGGTAGTTGGGGTGCAGCTGGGGGCGGAGCTCAGGGCAGTGGGCGGAGCTGGGGGCCAGGGGGCGGAGCCAGGGGCCCTAGGCGGCCAGGCGGAAGTTGGGGGGCAGCTGGGGGCAGTGGGCGGAGCCAGGGGCGGAGCAGGGGGCTCTAGGCAGCCAGGCGGAAGTTGGGGTGCAGCTGGGGGCAGTGGGCGGAGATGGGGGCCAGGGGGCGGAGCCAGGGGGCCCTAGGCAACCAGGCAGTAGTTGGGATGCAGCTGGGGGCAGTGGGCGGAGCTCATGGCAGTGGGCAGAGCCGGGGGCCAGGGGGCGGAGCCAGGGGCCCTAGGTGGCTAGGCGGAAGTTGGGGTGCAGCTGGGGGCAGTGGGTGGAGCTGGGGGGCAGGGGGCGGAGCCAGGGGCCCTAGGCAGCCAGGCGGAAGTTGGGGTGCAGCTGGGGGCAGTGGGCGGAGCCGGGGGCCAGGGGGTGGAGCCAGGGGGCCCTAGGCGGCCATACGGACGTTGGGGTGCAGCTGGGGGCGGAGCTCAGGGCAGGGGGCGGAGCCAGGAGCCAGGGGGCGGGGCCTAGGCGGCCAGGCGAAAGTTGGGGTGCAGCTGGGGGCGCACGGCGCACGCCAGGCCCAGCAGCTGGTGCAGGACCCGCTCCTTGCCCTGGGCCTGGCCCCCCTGCAGGGCCTGGACCCGCCGGCGCGTCTGCGACTCAACCTCCGCGCACACGTGCCCCCGGGAGCCCAGCGCCTGCAGGAGACGGGGGTGAGGCCGGGGCGGAGACCCCCCAATCCCTGCCCCCGACTGCCCCCCAACCTCCCTCCAGCCCCCCAATCCCTGCCCCCGACTGCCCCCAACCTCCCTCCATCCCCCCGACCGTCCCCCAACCTCCCTCCAGCCCCCCAAACCCTGCCCCCCAACCTCCCTCCAGCCCCCCGACCAGCCCCAACCTCCCCCTCCAGCACCCCGACCTCCCCGCCCATGTCTCCGATCCCCCCCAACCCCAGCCATGATCCTGCCCCCAAACCTACCCCCAACATCCAACCCCTCCCCCCACCCCACTTCTCCGCAGCCCCCCCTCACCGCCTGCTGCTTCTGCTGGAAATCCCGTTCCCGCTCCAGCCGGTACCCCTCGATCTCGGCCTGCGCCTCCTCCTTCGCCTGCCTCAGCCGCCGGGCCTTCCCTGGGGGGCAGAGAACCCAGGAGTCCGGGCTGCACCCCCCACCCCGAGCCGGGAGAGAACGCAGGAGTCCGGGCTGTACCCCCCACCCCGAGCCGGGAGAGAACCCAGGAGTCCGGGCTGCACCCCCCACCCCGAGCCGGGAGAGAACCCAGGAGTCCGGGCTGCACCCCCCCACCCCGAGCCGGGAGAGAACCCAGGAGTCCGGGCTGTACCCCCACCCCGAGCCGGGAGAGAACCCAGGAGTCCGGGCTGCACCCCCCACCCCGAGCCGGGAGAGAACCCAGGAGTCCGGGCTGCACCCCCCCACCCCGAGCCGGGAGAGAACCCAGGAGTCCGGGCTGTACCCCCACCCCGAGCCGGGAGAGAACCCAGGAGTCCGGGCTGTACCCCCACACCAAGCCAGGAGAGAACCCAGGAGTCCGGGCTGTACCCCCACACCAAGCCGGGAGAGAACCCAGGAGTCCGGGCTGTACCCCCACCCCGAGCCGGGAGAGAACCCAGGAGTCCGGGCTGTACCCCCCCACACCCCCTCCGCGAGCCGGGAGAGAACCCAGGAGTCCGGGTTACACCCCCCACCCCCCACCCCCTGAGTTGGGAGAGAACCGAAGCCCCCATCCCTCCCCTCCCCTCCCCAGAATCCACCACCCCCATCCTGTTCCCTCCCGCTCCTCACCCCCGCCCCCCCCGCTCCCCCGCTCCAGCTCTCACGTTTTCGGGCTTCTGCGACCTTCTCGGCCGCCCGCTTCTCCGCCTGCAGCAGCTGCTGGATTCCCTGCGACTGGCTCGCCATGGCCGGGCTGCGTGTGTGCGGGGGGGGGGCTGGGTCCTAGCGCCCCCCCCCGCGGGTTCCCCCTCCCACATCCCCCCTAGCCCCGCCCCCCAGCTCCGCAGCCCCGTCAGCCCAGCCCAGCCCCCCCCCCCCCCCCCAGCGCTGCCGGTGCCCCTCAGTCCCGACCTGCAGCCCCCTGCCAGCCCAGCCCCCCCCCCCCCAGCGCTGCCGGTGCCCCTCAGTCCCGACCTGCAGCCCCCTGCCAGCCCAGCCCCCCCCCCCCCAGCGCTGCCGGTGCCCCTCAGTCCCGACCTGCAGCCCCTGCCAGCCCAGCCCCCCCCCCCCCCCCCAGCGCTGCCGGTGCCCCTCAGTCCCGACCTGCAGCCCCCTGCCAGCCCAGCCCCCCCCCCAGCGCTGCCGGTGCCCCTCAGTCCCGACCTGCAGCCCCCTGCCAGCCCAGCCCCACCCCCAGCGCTGCCGGTGCCCCTCACTCCCGACCCGCAGCCCCTGCCAGCCCAGCCCTGCCCCCCCCAGCGCTGCCGGTGCCCCTCAGTCCCGACCTGCAGCCCCCTGCCAGCCCAGCCCCCCCCAGCGCTGCCGGTGCCCCTCACTCCCGACCCGCAGCCCACATGTATTGTTTCAGCCAGGCAGAGACTCGTCAGGGAAGTTGCGATTCCTTTATTGCTCCGTTAGTTCCCCTTTGATTCCAGGCTGGGAGTGGGGCAGGGCCCCCGGGGCTCTCAGTGCTGCCTGGGGCTGGCGAGTGGGGGGGGTTGGGGGGCAGGACAGTGCGGGGGGCACATCAAAGGGTCCCAGAGAGGCTGATCTTGACCAATGAGATGCTCTCGATGGACTGGCTCCGCCCCTTCTCGTAGATGAGGTAGAGGGTGGGGGGCTCCCCAGGGGCGTCCCAGGGCTCCAGGACGTCCAGGGACGAGTAGCCGCTGGGCCCTGCCCAGACCTGCAGGGGGCGCTGCCAGGGGGAGGCGTCCTTGGCCGAACTCCAGCGCAGGGTCAGGTTCACTCCTGGGGGGGGAAAGGGGTGAGAGACGCACAGAGCCCCCCCCCCATGTGCCCCCCACACACAGCTTCCCTGGGACAGGCCCCTGCCCCATCTGCCCCCTAGAGCAAACCCCCTGCAGCTCACGAGCCCCACAGGCCCCCCCAGCTCTGCCCCCTCCCCACGATCCCTCCCCCCAGCTCTGCCCCTTCCCCACGATCCCTTCCCCCAGCTCTGCCCCCTTCCCCCATCCCCCCAGCTTGGTCTCCCCACAACACCCCCCCCCCCAGCTCTCCCCCTCTGCCCCACGCACGGTGGGTGTCGTTGGCCGGGTTGCTGAAGAAGACCAGCCCGCCGGTGACCACGGCTCCGGCCGCCACGGCGGGGTCCACCAGGGTGGGGTCAAAGGTCACGGCCTTGTGGGGGAGGGTCTCGCCGGCGTCCCAGCTCCGGGCCACGATGCGGCAGGGGCAGTGGTAGAAGTTCTGGTTCCGGGCGTTGATCACCAGCGACCCGTCCGGCAGCTCGTAGGGCTGGCGGGGAGGGGAGTTAACCCGGACACCTGGGTCCCTTCCGCCCTGCCACCCCCTCGCCATGGACACCTGGGTTCCATCCACTCCCTGAGGAGGGGCCCTGTCCCGGACGCCTGGGTCCCATCCCCTCCATATCTGGGTACTGGGTGGGGTACCTGTCCCGGACGCCTGGGTTCCATCCCCTCCATATCTGGGTACTGGGCGGGGTACCTGTCCCGGACGCCTGGGTTCCATCCCCTCCCTGTCCGGGCACTGGGAGCTGGGGGGGAGGGGTACCTGTCCCGGACGCCTGGGTCCTATCCCCTCCCAATCTGGGCACCGGGAGCGGGGCGGAGGGGGCCATCCCAGATGCCTGGGTCCCATCCTGCTCACCTGGCACTCATCGGGGTTGAAGTCGTGGGCTAACTTGGGACCCCCGTAGGGGATCCCGCGCAGGGCCCCCCCCAGGCGCCAGGTCTCGCCGTGGTCGTCGCTCAGGAGGCAGTAAATCCCGTCCAGCTCGAGCGTCCGGTGGCCACAGACGACCAGACGCCCCCTGTGGGGCTCGTAGCGTTTCTGAGGCCGGGCGAGGAGAGAGGGACAGAGTCACCATCCCCACAGCCAAGATGGGGCGGGGCAGGGGCTGGTTATCCAGGGACCCCTCCCAACGCGCTGACCTGCCACTGGCTCTGGGGTGGGGTATGGGGGGGCTGGTTCCCTGGGGACCCCTTGTGACGCTTGTACTTCGGGGGAACACTCGACACCCCCACGTTCAGCTTTATAAAATGATCGTGTGGAGTCCACTGCAAAGTGTGTCATGTCGGGTGTCACCGGAAGGCTCATGATGCCCGGAGCATGGTGGTTACAGTGACGTCACGGTGATGTTCTAGGTTATCATTTCACGTATATCGTTATGAGGCTGACAATGTCTCCGCCTGGCTTAAAACAAGCCCAGGCAAAAACTCTCCAGGGGCAGAGGGGTGGTTCACACCTCATCAGGGCATCTACATCTACAGACACCACCAAGCGACTGAAGCGCTGATCAAAGGGGAGAGCCTGGCTGAAAAGTAACCAGCCAGCCTGTGGTGAGACGCATCTAAGTTTCTAAAGGCGTGGAAAGTGTTCAGAGCAGCCTAGAATGCGTTTTGCTTTTATTTCATTTGACCAAATCTGACTTGTTCTGCTTTGACTTATAATCACTTAAAATCTATCTTTGTAGTTAATAAATCTGTTGGTTTATTCTACCTGAAGCCGTGCGTTTGGTTTGCAGTGTGTCCGAGACTCCCCTTGCGATAACCAGCCTGGTACATAATTTCTTTGTTAAATTAATGAACTCCTATAAGCTTGCAGCGTCCAGCGGGTATAACCGGACACTGCAAGACGGAGGTTCCCAGGGTTGTGTCTGGGACCGGAGATATTTGCTAGTGTCATTCGGTTGCAGGTAGCTGGGAGCAGCTGACATGCTAGAGGCTGTGTGTGACCAGCCCGGGAGTGGGGGTCTCACAGCAGCGCAGGGTCAGGCTGGCTCCCAGAGTCGAGGACTGGAGTGACCTAGCAGATCACCGCTCCAGATAACACCAGAGGGGAACGTCACACCCTGCCCCAGTGCGGAGATGCGGCTGGCTCTGGGGCTGGGGAACAGCCGAGTAGAACAGTGACAGAAATCGGGGCAGCTCCCCGAGTGCCCACCTGGATGCCGAGCCCAGGCCCCGGGGCGAACTTGTCCAGGTCGATCTCATCGGAGAGGTTGCGGGGGCGGCTCCAGGACAGGCCGTCGTCCCGGCTGCGAACGAGCATGGTGCTGGAGACGCAGGGCTGCGGCTGATGGATGCAGAGCGCGTAGATCAGGAACACGGAGCCGTTCGCCCGGTCCACGGCCACGGCCCCCAGGTTCAGCCCGTCCACCCGCGACCCGTCGTCCACGATGAACGAGCTGGGGGACCACGTCGCGCCTGGCGAGAGACAGAGAGCTCTGCCGGTGCCCCTCACTCCCGACCCGCAGCCCCCTGCTCCGCCGGTGCCCCTCACTCCCGACCCGCAGCCCCCAGCCCTGCCGCTGCCCCTCACTCCCGACCCGTAGCCCCCAGCCCTGCCGGTGCCCCTCACTCCCGACCCAAAGCCCCCAGTCCTGCCGGTACCCCTCACTCCCGACCCGCAGCCCCCTGCTCCACTGGTGCCCCTCACTCCCGACCCGCAGCCCCGCACTGTCCGCACACACCTCCGTCGGTGGAGCGCCGCAGGGCGATGAATTTGGCCCCCGAGTCCGAGGGGGAGGATTTCCGGGCTTCGGCGAAGGCCAGGAGGGAGCCGCGGGGCGTCGCCGCGATGAGGGGGACCCTGTACGTATCCACCTCCCCGATCTCCCGCCCACTCACCCACAGCAGCTGCTCCAGGGTCACCAGGGGACGGACCTGCCCAGAGACACCAGGGGCCAAAGCGTTAAGGGGTCCATGGGCAGGCAGGGCTGCCCCATTGCCCCAGGGCGGTGCTGGGCTGCAGGGAGCGGGGCGGGGCCAGAAGGGGGCTCTCCCCGGGCAGGCAGGGCTGCCCCATTGCCCCAGGGCGGTGCTGGGGGGCTGGGCAGCAGGGGGCGCTGTCCCCGGGCAGACAGGGCTGCCCCATTGCCCCAGGGCGGTGCTGGGGGGCTGGGCTGCAGGGAGCGGGGCGGGGGCAGAAGGGGGCTCTCCCCAGGCAGGCAGGGCTGCCCCATTGCCCCAGAGCGGTATGGGGGGCTGGGCTGCAGGGACCGGGTGGGGGGGGAGCAGCAGGGGGCCAGGCCCTAGGGCCAGCTGGGGTCTCTCCCTGGCAGGCAGCGCCGGCCCCGATGCCGCCTGGTGGAACCGACGCCCCGTTACAGAGAATGGGGAAGTCTCAGTCTCCTGCCCCCATGCATGTGGTGGGCGGCTGGACACTGGCGGGGCCGGGGGTGGGGGGGGGGAGTCGGACGCACCTGGGCGGGGCCGGGGCCGGACGCACCTGGGCGGGGCCGGGGGCGGGGAGTCGGACGCACCTGGGCGGGGCCGGGGGCGGGGAGTCGGACGCACCTGGGCGGGGCCGGGGGCGGGGCCGGACGCACCTGGGCGGGGCCGGGGGCGGGGCCGGACGCACCTGGGCGGGGCCGGGGGCGGACGCACCTGGGCGGGGCCGGGGGCGGACGCACCTGGGGGTCCTTGCGGCACTGGAGAGACCGAAGGAATTTGGGCAAATCCCCGAGTTCGGCTCTCCGGGGCCAGACTAACACGGGCCCCTCTGACAGCGGGGGGGGAAGAACCTAGTGGTGGGGCCCCGTCGCCGCTCCTGGTCTGGGGTGGCCGGGGGGGCTGTAGCCGGGGGGGGCACCAAGGTCCTGGGGGGGCAGAGGGGATCGCGGGGGTGGGGGCCGATCCCGGGGGGGCCCAGGAGCTGATGGGGGGGCAGAGGGGGACGTAGGGGCTTCTCCGGGGCCCAGGGGCCGATCCCGGGGGGGGCACGTACCTGGTCCGCGGAGCCCATCCAGGCCCCGGCCCCGCAGAGCCCCAGCAAAAGCAGCCCCCCAAGGGGCAGGGCCCGGGGGCCCCCCATGGCCTGTGGGTCGCGGCCCCTTTAACCCGCCGCCGGCCCCGCTGGTTACAGTGTAGCTACCCGGAGGTCACATGACTCCAAGCCGAGGCACGTGATTGGCGGAGGGAACCACCCTGGATACATGACTCAATGCTTATCACATGACTGAGATCCTGGCCCCGCCCATCTCCCCTCCCTTAAAGGGACAGCGCCCGCCAAAAGTTCCCGGCTCGGGGAGGGGGGCTGGGAGACAGGACTCCTGGGTTCTCTCCTGGCTCTGGGAGGGGTGTGGGGGCTGGTGGGTTAGAGCAGGCAGGGGGCTGGGAGCCAGGACTCCTGGGTTCTTTCCTGGTTCTGAGGGGAGTGGGGGCTGGTGGGTTAGATGGGGTGGGGGGAGCGCTGGGAGCCAGGACGCCTGGGTTCTCTCCCGGCTCTGGGAGGGGAGCAGCCTGATTCAGTACAGGGGTCTCTCCTGCTGCAATTCCCTACCCCAGGACTAGGGGTCACTGTACCGCACACCTGGCCCTGGCTCCCCCCTGATCCTTCACAAGCGATTGATTTCTGACCCCTGGGGGCCTGCCCCGTGCGCCCCCCCACACCCCAGCCCAGGACAGGCAGGGACGCGCCGCGGGGAAGCAAGGACCCCACGAGGCCGGGGGAGCAGAGAAACCCCCATTTATTGACCTCCACGGCCCTTCCGCTGAGCCACAGCTCAAATCTCAGCGTCTCTTCCCCACACCAAGTCCCATGGGGCCAGGGCCCGATCCCTCACCCCCCCAACCCCCAAGTGCAAACGCTGATCCACAAAATAAATTAAACTGTCTAGACCCACAGTCACTCCTTGGGGGCCCAGAGGGGCTGAGCCCCGCTGCATGATGGGAAACCCCAGTCCCCATGGCAGGGTGAGCCCCCTCCGCCCCCCAGCATCAGTCAGTCCTTGGCACAGATCTCCCGGAGCTCCTCAGGTCGCGGGGTCAGGAGTCGGCCAATCGCAGCAGGGTCCCGGAAGTGCTGGGGATGCTGGAGAACCAGAGAGAGGCTGTTAGCTTAGCTCAGTGGCTGGAACAATGGGGGTGGGGCAGGACTCCTGGGTTTTCTCCCTCGCTCTAGGAGGGGAGTGGAGACTAGTGGGTTAGAGCAGGGGGCTGGGAGCCAGGACTCCTGGGTTCTCTCCTGGGCTAGTGGGTTGAGGGAGGGGCACTGGGAGCCAGGACTCCTGGGTTCTCTCCCCGGCTCTGGGGGGGGGTACCTACCAGTCGACCAGCTGGGCCCCGATGAGGTCATGGATGTGGTAGGGGAGCCCCAGTTTCACGGCGCTGGGAGCCCGGCGGCTCTGCAGATCCGACAGCAAAACCTCCTTGTACTTGGCCTTCTGGATCATGCCCAGCACGGCCTTGCGCCCTGGGGCAGGGGAGAGAGCGGGACTCAGTCGGCTTTTCCCTCTAGGGGGCGCCGGCTCCAGGGCGGGGGCTGGCGTGTCCCACACAAACCTGTGATGAAGCATTTAACGAAGCGCCCGGCTCCAGGCACGGCTAGCCACCAGCTGCCAGCGTCCCGGACCGTCAGGATCCCGGCATTTACCAGCTGCCTGGGAGAGGGGACAGGAGAGGAGACCCGTCACCTCAGTGTCCTTCGCCCAGAGACCCCTCGCCCGGCGCTGGGATGCGGCCCCTCTGGGGTGGGGCACTGGGGCTGGTTACCCAGGGACCCCTTGCCCAGCGTCAGGCACTGCCCCTCTGGCATGGCTATGCAGGAACCCCTCCCCCGGCACAGAGATGCGGCCCCTCTGGGGTGGGGAACAGCCGCATAGAACACCAAGCGGGCGCAGGAGGGCAGGGGAATGTGGCTGCAATGGGGCCCCAGAAGGCCGCGTGGCTCCCGCGCCCCCAGCCACCCACGTGATGTCTGGGTCCCGGAAGCCGAAGTCCTTCAGCATGCGGCCATTGTCGTAGCTGAGTTCAGGACAGGAGGCGAGCGTCGTCTCCAGGAACCGGCGCACCGTCCCGACGTGCTCCTTCCCCGCCACGGACTGCAGCACCTGGGCGGAGACAGGGGGCCTGTCACTACCAGCCAGTCCCCTCACGGGCAGCGGGGGGTCCCCCCTCCCACTGCCGGGGGGAACAGAGACCCACCTTGGCCGTGTAGTCCTGGGTGAACGCCACCCCGAAGACGTCGGAGTCGAATCCGAGCTGGAAGAGCCGGATCAGCCCCTCGTCCTTCAGCCGGCTCTGCGCGGGGAGGATAATGGGGGGGGGGGTGACATAACTGGACTATGTTTTAGGCTAGATGTGCCGTGTGACACATCTCTGCAAAGGTTATGGTCGTCTGCATGTGTTCATCCTATTCGTATGAATGTATCATGCTTGTCTCTGAAACTAGGAATATGAAATATCGCGGACGGCCTATTGTCGTTAGGCAAAGTGTGGGCCATTAATGGGGGCTGGAATCTTGATGGCGCCCGTTATCCAGGACAATGAACTGTAGATGGCTGTTTATTTGCAAGCCTTCCTGTGAGTCAGGCCGGGAAAATGAAGGCTGGGCTCTCCAGGACATGTGATCATCTCACCTGTTACTGGAATCCATCTTAAACCTGGGGCGTTGCCATTTAGAAGGAGGGGTGGGGACCTGTGACAAAGTGGGGCTCTTCTTAATGTTCTCTCTGAATACTGTGTGGGTGCCTCAGTTTCCCCTAGGCATTTCTTAAATATCTAGGTGCAGGGGATAAGGGTGTGTGATGGTGTCTGCACAGAGACCGGCCGACACCCTGTCTCCTGGCAACTACTGGCCTGGAATCCCCCACCCCCCCGCAAGGTGCCAACTGAAGGGGCTGGAGAACAAAGAGATCAGGTGACTCCTGGCCCGGGAAGGAGACAAAGGCCAGAGGAGGGGTTGGAGAGTTTCAGTTTAGAGCTGGCTGGGGAAATGGAGGGAGACCCAGATGGGGCTCTGGGCTCCCTGGCCCCAAGATGGACCTGACTGAGGGATCCTGTTTCTGTACCTACAAGCTCTGCCCTATGCCGTGTTCCTGTCATCTAATAAACCTTCTGTTTTCCGGCTGGCTGAGAGTCACGTGTGACTGCGGAGTCGGGGGGGCAGGTCCCCCTGGCTCCCCAGGATCCCGCCCAGGCAGACTTGCTGTGGGACGCGCCCGGTGGGGCAGGGGAGGCTGGATGCTCCGGGGTCAGCCCCAGGAAGGTGGAAGCTGGGAAGCTTCTTGCCCTGGAGACAGTCGGCTCACAGAGAGGGGCTCCCCCAGAGTCCTGCCTGGCTCCGTGGGGAGCAGTCCAGAGCGTCGCCCGGGGACTCCATGACAGGACGCAAAGAGACAAAAGATTCCTGCCTTGGGCCAAAGCTATGAAAGGGGACAGAACAGAACAAAGGGGGCCATCATCATGAAAAATCCCCTAACTACCACCTGAGCTGGAACAAGGGCTGTACTGGGGGAAAGGACGGGCCCAGGCTAGAGAGGGTCTAGTCTGTGAAAGAAGCTTCTTGGACCAACTCTGAGGGGGAGATTTCCCTGTATTCAGTTTCCTACTGTGTTAGGCTCAGACTTGCGGGTTTTGTTTTATTTTGCTTGGTAATTTACTTTGTTCTGGCTGTTATTACTTGGAACCACTGAAATCCTAATTTTTGCATTTAATACAATCTCTTTTTGCTTATTAATTGACCCAGAACAAGTATTAATCCCTGTGGGAGCAAACAGCTGTGGATATCTCTCTATCAGTGCTATAGAGGGTGGACAATTTGTGAGTTTACCCTGTCTAAGCTTTACACAGGGTAAAACGGATTTATTTGGGTTTAAACCCCATTGGGAGCTGGGTATCTGAGTGCTGGAGACAGGAGTTTTCAGTTAATCCTGCAGGTTTGGGGGCGTGGCTCAGACCCGGGTCTGGCTCACCCAGGCAGGGATCTGGGGTTCCAGGCTGGCAGGGAAAACGGCCTCAGGGGTAAATTCAGCACGTCAGGTGACAGTGACCCAACCTGTCACAGGGGGGCAGCCTGGGGAAGGAGATCCTGGGCTGGAGGGGCCCCTGGCTCTGACGGGGGAGGGGGGCTCTTACCAGCTGCCTGTCCACTACGGGCCGTGCGGTCCCGCACCAGGCTGTAGAGCTGGTGTTTCAGGACGAGGGGGGGCAGCGCGTCCTCGAACAGCTGGCGAGGGAAGAGGGAGGCGAGATACCGGAGAGCCGACTCCACCGCCCCAGGGCCCTCTGCCAACCAACAGCACAGCATCAGCCAGGAGAGAACCCAGGCGTCCGGGCGCCCAGCCCCCCCGCTCTAACCCACCAGCCCCCACCCCCCTCCCCGAGCCGGGAGAGAACCCAGGAGTCCGGGCGCCCAGCCCCCCCTGCTCTAACCACCAGCCCCCACCCCCCTCCCCGAGCCGGGAGAGAACCCAGGCGTCCGGGCTCCCAGCCCCCCCCGCTCTAACCCACCAGCCCCCACCCCCCTCCCAGAGCCGGAGAGAACCCAGGAGTCCGGGCTCCCAGCCCCCCCGCTCTAACCCACCAGCCCCCACCCCCCTCCCCGAGCCGGGAGAGAACCCAGGCGTCCGGGCGCCCAGCCCCCCCCGCTCTAACCCACCAGCCCCCACTCCCCTCCCAGAGCTGGGGAGAGAACCCAGGAGTCCGGGCTCCCAGCCCCCCCTGCTCTAACCCACCAGCCCCCACCCCCCTCCCAGAGCTGGGGAGAGAACCCAGGAGTCCGGGCTCCCAGCCCCCCCCGCTCTAACCCACCAGCCCCCACCCCCCTCCCCGAGCCGGGAGAGAACCCAGGAGTCCGGGCTCCCAGCCCCCCCCCGCTCTAACCCACCAGCCCCCACCCCCCTCCCCGAGCCGGGAGAGAACCCAGGAGTCCGGGCGCCCCGCCCCCGCCCCAGTTACCCTGTCTGTCCGGCTCCCCCTTGTCCCCGGGGTCGGGTCCCGGCTGCAGGCGCCGCTTCTTGGCCTTCAGGGTGTCAGAGATCAGCTGGCGGCGGCGCTCCATGGGCCTGGAGGGGGGCAGGGTCAGGACAGAGGAAGCCCCCGCCTGGGGTCCATCCTGGTCCCCCCCCGCCCCCCTCTGCCGGTCCCGCTCCCGCTCCCAGCCAGATCCCCCTCCCCTTCTCCTCCCCTCCCCTCACCAACAGCCCCCGTCCCTGAGTGATGACGTCAGCACCCCGCTCCCCACTGACTGCGCGAGGCTCCGGGGTCCAAGCGGCTCTTCCGGGCGCGATCCAATGACGTAACGGCGCGAGCCTCCGAGCCCAGCTCCCCGCCTGATTACGTCAAGGTTTGCGCCGCGCGCGGCGGGGTGGGAGGGGCCCGCGCGTGGAACGAGGCGGGGCTGAGTCCCGAGGCGACCAGCGGGGCGAGGGCGGGGCCGCGCGTCGCTCCCAGATGACGTGAGCGGAAGCCCAGGGGTGACGGGGTGAAAGGTCACCGGAGAGGGACGGGAGTGAAAGTGATCGGGCGTCGGGGTGAAAGGTCAGAGGGCGGGAGGGGTCCCGGGGGGCGCTGTCAGGGCTGGGGGGGTCCGGGGGGGGGGAGTGGAGCTGTCAGGGCTGGGGGGATCCCGGGGGGGCGCTGTCAGGGCTGGGGGGGATCCCGGGGGGGGTCCGGGGGGGGATTGGGGGGGGCGCTGTCAGGGCTGGGGTCCTGGGGGGGGAGTGGAGCTGTCAGGGTTGGGGGGGCGCTGCCAGGGCTGGGGGGTGTCTTGGGGGGGGCGCTGCCAGGGCTGGGGGGGATTGGGGGGGTCCTGGGGGGGGAGTGGAGCTGCCAGGGCTGGGGGGGATTGGGGGGGTCCTGGGGGGGGAGTGGAGCTGTCAGGGCTGGGGGCAGGGATCAGGGGGGTCGGGGGCTGCAGGGGAAGTGCCCCCCGGGGGGGCTGACGAGGGCTGGCGGGGGAGGGGCTGCCCCCTTGGGAGCGGGGGGTATCTCAGCCGAGCTCCCCGTTTTCACCTCCCTCTCGCTCGGTTCCAGGCCGCCATGGAGCCCGGCGTCCGCCCGGCCAAGCGCAGCAGCGGAGCCGCTGAGGCCCCCGCGGAGCCGGGGGGCTCCCCCAAGCGCGGCCGCTGGGCCCCCCCCACCCTGCCCGCAGATCCGGCCCTCTACGACGGGCCCTTCCCCTTCTACCGCCGGCCGGCCGAGGAGGGGCGCTTCTCCCTGGACGCCCAGCGCCGCTACCACCCCGACGCCCGGCAGCTGCGCTACTTCGCCCCACCCCCCGCCGAGCGCCCCGAGCCCGCCTTCGACCTGCGGCACGGCTACCGTGACCGCTACGTGCGGCGGGACGAGGGCCGGCGCGAGGGGCTGGAGCACCTCCTGCAGTGGGTGGCCAGGAACCGGGCCCAGGGCGACGCCGCGGGGTGAGCGAGGGGCCGGCCGAGAGCCCCTGGCCAGCAGGGGGCTCTGGGGGGCTCCCCGCTGACCTCGGGGGTGAGTCCTCCAGGGGGAACTGCCGGTGGCCACCGCTGATCTGGGGATGCTCTGGAGTGAGTGGGGTCCTCCAGGCTGGCAGGGGGCACTGTGGGACACCTGCCCTGACCCGGGGGTACGTTGGGTTATGGGTAGGACCGGCAGGGGGTGCTGTGGCTTAACGGGGTCCTCCCAGGCAGGAGGGGTCGCTGTGAAGCCAGCGCATGAGCAGAGGGAGATGGGGACTGGGGGGCAGGTAGGGGACCTTAGACCCCCCCCTTTCCTGCATATACTGACATGGGGTGCCCCACGGTTCTGGCTTGGTTCGGGGAGGGGTAGACATGGCCCACAGGCTCTGGGGGTTCAGGAGCACGGGGGGGGGGTGCAGGTCTGGATACCTGAGTCTGCCGAGAGCCTGACACCCTAGGCCTCAGATGGCCCCGTTCAGCTCAGCGGAGAACTGTTAACTCTGAAACCTACCGATGTGTGTGGTGCTGCCACCCCTTTCTCCCCCCGCCCAGGCGCCCCGTGAACGCAGATTTCGTGACCTGGCGAGGGCACCTCACCAAGGTGCTGACGACGCCCTACGAGAGCCAGGAGGGCTGGCTGCTGGCTGTCAGCCTCTTCCGGGGCACCCTGTACGTGAGCGAGGTGGAGACGCCGGCGGCCCGGCAGCAGCGGGAGCAGCGCTCCGACATGCTGCAGGAGCTGGCCTACATGGGCTACAAGTTTGAGCACTACATGTGTGCGGGTAAATAGAACCCAGGAGTCCGGGGTCCCAACCCCGCCCCCTCCCGTCCCTGCGCAGGGAGAGATCCCAGGCGTCCTGGCTCCCAGTCCCCCCCTGCTCTGACCCACTAGCTCCCCCTCCCCTCCCCAAGCAGGGGAGAGAACCCAGGAGTCCTAGCTCCCAGCCCCCCCTGCTCTACCCCACCAGCCCCCACTCCCCTCCCCGAGCTGGGGCGAGAACCCAGGCGTCCTGGCTCCCAGTCCCCGCATGCTCTGACCCACTAGCTCCCCGTCCCCTCCCCGAGCTGGGGAGAGAACCCAGGCGTCCTGTGCTGTGCCTGTCCCCCCAGACACCCCGGACGGGAGCCCGGACCCCACGGGGGTGGTGAACACCAACGAGGCGTTCTGCACGGTGGTGCGCACGCGGCTGGGCTCCCACTCGCTGCTGTTCGCCGGGGAGGTGGACTGCGCCGACCCCCGCGGGGCCTCGCCCGAGCCCCCCGCCTGCTACGTGGAGCTCAAGACGTGCAAGGAGCTGCACAGCCCCGCTCAGCGCAAGAGCTTTTACAGGTGAGAGCCCCCCGTGGACCCCCCCCAGCTATGCCCCCAGGAACCTCCCCTGCCTAGTGCCGCTCTGGGTGTACGTTCTCTGGGGGTTCTCAGCCCTGTATTTCCTGTGTGGGGGTGTGTGTGTGTGTGGGGGGGGGAGAACATGCTAGTGCCCCAGGCTGACCCCCCTCCCTGCCCCCCAGGCACAAGCTGATCAAGTGGTGGGCGCAGTCCTTCCTGCCCGGCGTCTCCCGCATCGTGGCCGGCTTCCGCGCCCCCGACGGCTCCGTGGCCGCCCTGGAGACCTTCGAGACCATGAAGATCTTCCAGCTGATCCGGGTGAGTGGGGGGAGCTGCTCCCCGGGAGGCCCTGCCCCCCACATCCTCTCCAGCCCCCCACTTCCCCTCCAACTGCTGTATATCCCTCATCCCGTGATCCCTCTGAGCCCCCTGCCCCCCACTTCTCTCCCGCCTGGCCTCCCCCAATCCCCATGTGTCAGGCCAGCCCTGCCTCTCCCTCCTGTACTAGACCCTCGCACCCGCCCCTTGTTCCTCTCCCCACCCGCCAGCAGTGATTTGAAGCTGGTCCCTTCCCTCTGCCCCCCAAACAGGGCGACCGAGGCTGCTGGAAGCCGGCCGTGTGCATGAACTTCGCCGAGGCCTTCCTGGCCTTCCTCAAGAGAGTGGTGACGGAGGATGATCCACAGTGAGTAGAACAGAACGCGGGACCCCAACACCCAGCCAGACCTGGGGTTCTTCGGGGGGGGGAGCAGGTTTCAGGGGGTCCATGAAGTGAGACTGGCTTTAATGCGCTAGACACAGAAAAACGGTTGTTGTGGCAGAGGGGCAGGTGGAGTTTTTATAGCGGGCAGGGCACTCAAAGAAAAAGGTTGAGAACCCCTGGACTAGCCCCCACTCCCTTCCCAGAGCTTGGAGAGAACCCAGGAGTCCTGGCTCCCCCACTCACCCCCCCTTCTCCCCCCAGACTCGTGCACCTCTTTGCCTGGGAGCCCGGCAGCCCCGTGTCCTACAGCCGGCACCGCGGCGCGGATCACGTCTTCCTCCCGGCCTGGTACGTGGAGACCATGAGCAGAGGAAAGAGTCCGGACTGAGCCGCCCGGGGGGGAGGGGACACCAATAAACCATGTGCGAGGGTCAGGGCTCCCCGACTGCCATGTCCATTTGTCTGGGGGGGCGGGCAATCCTACTGTGGGGGAGGGGTAAAGGTCATGACCCCTCCCTGGGGAAAGGGTGAAAGGTCAGGCTTTGAGTGACATGGGTAAAGGGCAGGCTTGGCTGCCCACAAGCAGTGGGGAAAGGTCGTGACCCCCATCTGTAAGGTGAAAGGGAGCATGACCTTTGCCCCCTGTGGGGCACCCATGGAGGTCATGACTTGGCAGCTGGGGGTAAGGGGCGCAGCCTGCCCCCCAGCCTGACCTTTGACCCTGGCAACCCAGCCAAAGGCTGAAGTCACTCCCTGGGGTCAGAGGTTACGGGGGGGAGAGCGCCTGACAGGCTCCTCCTGCCTCTGGGAGAAGCCCCACCCCCTTGGGAAGGGAGAGAGCTGGGGTGGGTGTGACCCCTGGGCGGGGGGCAGGGGGCACAGCAGCGAGAACCGTCCAGCCCAGCTGTGCAGCTGGAACGAGCCACGGGGGTGCTGCAGGGGACCCGAGAGGGCCCCCCCCCCAGCTGTAATGGAACAGTCCATCTCAAAGCTACTCCCTCCCTCCATGGTCACATGAGCATTCTACTCCCCTCACGCAATGGGACATTCCATCACCAAGGGAACTCTGCTCCCCCCCCCCCCTTAGAGTATTTATGGACTGAACCAGTTACTGACACAAGCAGAGGTGGATCCACACTTGGACCAGCCCACCTGCCCTGGGCAGAGGGGGGAAAGCAGGGCATGGACCAGCCCCCCTGCCCTGGGCAGAGGGGGGAAAGCAGGGCATGGACCAGCCCACTTGTGCTGGTCAGAAGGGGGGCAGGGGAGAAGGTGTTTGCATCTCTGAATACCAAACTGCTGCAGGAACACCCCCAGCATAGTGGGCACAGGACTCCTGGGTTCTTCCTGGCTCTGGAGGAGCCTAGGGGGGTCAGGGGCCCCCTGTGAATACCCCACAGGAGTGGCTGGGGCATGGGGGGCACTGACCCCCAACAGGGAAGTTGCCCCCCACCCTGAGCTCCCCTAAGGCCCAGCCCTGCATGGAGGGGGGGTGGTTTTGCCCACTCCCCAATCAAGCCCCTACACAGCAGCTGCTGCAGACAGATTTGAGGGGCCCCCTGTGAATACCCCACAGGAGCGGCTGGGGCATGGGGGGCACTGACCCCCAACAGGGAAGTTGCCCCCCACCCTGAGCTCCCCCAAGGCCCAGCCCTGCATGGAGGGGGGGTGGTTTTGCCCACTCCCCAATCAAGCCCCTACAAGGCAGCTGCTGCAGACAGATTTATTAACAGGTTGGACACAGGGGGCACCAGATTCCTCCTCTTCCCCCCCCCCCCCCCATTGTCAGCCACTAGGGGAGCTGTGGGGAGGGGTCAACCTCCAGCTGCGGGGGGGCGAAAGGTCCCAGCTAGCACCCCCTCCACCTCTGAGCTGGGGTGAAAGGGCAGCCCGATCCCATCGCCCGGCCGGGGGGTCACTGGGTGTAGAGGCTGGCGGCGAAGACGATGTCTCTCTTGATGAGGTTGGAGGCCTGCTCCATCTTGGCGTGCAGCGTGGGCTCCCCGATGACGCGGGCCGCGTTGCGCACGTCCCGGCAGGTCTCGGCCAGCCGCTGGATGCAGCGCACGATGATCCCCTCCTGCACCTCCGTCAGCCGGGCGATCTCGGCGAAGGGCTGGGGGAGAGGGGGCGTGGGAGGTGGGGCCGGGCTGGCTGGGGAGGGGCGTGGGACACGGGGGCTGGGATTCCCCTCCCATCCAGGGGCCTGGCTGTGGGGCACATGGGACACGGGCTGGGGTTCCCCTCCTGTCTGGGGGTGGGGGTGGAGCTGGGGTTCCCCTCCCGTCCGGGGGCCTGGCTTTGGGGGACATGGGACACAGGGGCTGGGGTTCCCCTCCCGTCCGGGGGGACACGGGACACCCCCCCCTCCCGGGGGGGCCGGCCGCTCACCATGCCGCGGGCCCACTCGTACACCACCTCCACCAGGCCGAAGTTGTACTGCGCCACGAAATCCTCCACCGACTCGCGCAGGCCGCACTCCCGCTGCAACAGGGCGATGCGCTCGGCCACGGCCCGGATCCGCTCCATGCCCTGCCGGGGACAGCCGGCGGTGAGGGGCCCGGCTCCCCGCGGAGAACCCCGGCGTCCGGGCTCCCAGCCGCTTTCTCCCCCCGAGCCCCAAGATAGAACCCACGTGTCCTAGTCCCCACCCCCCGAGCCGGGCCCAGAACCCAGGCGTCCGGGCCCAGAACCCAGGCGTCCGGCTCACCTTGCGCAGCACGCTGGGCACCGGGGGCTCGGCCGGGGTCTGGCTCTGGCACACCAGGCAGCTGAGCAGGGCCACGCTCTCCTCCGGCCGCAGCTCCGTCAGCAGGTTGTCGAACACCAGCTCCGTCAGCAGCAGCTCGTGGTTACTGATCTCGCAGGCCACGCGCCCGGCCAGCTGCACCGCACCCCCCGCGTCCACGTAGCCCAGCGCCTGCAGCACCTGGGGGGGCAGGTCTGGGGTGGGGGCTGGGGGGCAGGGCTCCCCTCCAGCCGCTCCTGGGGCTCTGGGGAGCTGGCCGTGGGGCCGAGCTCCCCTCCAGCCGCTCCTGAGGCTCGCCGTGGGGCCGAGCTCCCCTCCAGCCGCTCCTGGGGCGGGGGCCGTGGGGCGGGGCTCCCCTCCAGCTGCTCCTGGGGCTCTGGGGGGCTGGCCGTGGGGCCAAGCTCCCCTCCAGCCACTCCTGGGGCGGGGGCCATGGGGTGGGGCTCCCCTCCAGCTGCTCCTGGGGCTCTGGGGGGCTGGCCATGGGGCCGAGCTCCCCTCCAGCCGCTCCTGGGGCTCTGGGGGGCTGGCCGTGGGGCCGGGCTCCCCTCCAGCCGCTCCTGGGGCTCTGGGGTGGGGGCCGTGGGGCAGGGCTCCCCTCCCCCCGCTCCTAGGGCTCTGGGGTGTGGGCAGGGCTCCCCTCCCCCCACTCCTAGGGCTCTGGGGTGTGGGCAGGGCTCCCCTCCACCTGCTCCTGGGGCTCTGGGGTGGGGGCAGTGGGGCGGGGCTCCGGGGTGGGAGCCATGGGGCGGGGCTCCCCTCCACCCGCTTCTGGACTGTGGGCGGTGGCATGGGGCTCCCCTCGAGCCATTCCTGGGGCTCTGGGGCGGGGCTGTGGCAGTGGGGCTGGACTCAGCTCCATGCATTGCTGGTACTCTGGGGGCTGTGGGGCGGGGGCGGGGCCAGGGGCCGGGGCGGAGCCGTGGCAGGGGGGCGGAGGCCGGGGCTGGGGGCGGGGCTCACCTCCACGCGTTGCTGGTACTCTGGGGGCTGTGGGGTGGGGCCAGGGGCTGGGGGCGGGGCTAGGGGCGGGGCTCACCTCCACGCGTTGCTGATACTCCGGCAGCAGCAGCAGCGACTGGTCCGACAGCAGGAACCGCAAATGTTCCAGCTCCGCCCGCAGCCGCAGCCGCTCGGCCAGCCGCAGGTACTGGGGGGGGACGGGGGGGGTGAGACGGGCCCCGGTTCCCCCCCAAACCCCCCTCCCCCGGCCAGCCACAGGTACTGGGGGGTGAGACGGGCCCCGATTCCCCCCCAAACCCCCCTCCCCCGGCCAGCCGCAGGTACTGGGGGGGGGACGGGGGGGGGTGAGACGGGCCCCGGTTCCCCCCCAAACCCCCCTCCCCCGGCCAGCCACAGGTACTGGGGGGGGGGACGGGGGGGGGTGAGACGGGCCCCGATTCCCCCCCAAACCCCCCTCCCCCGGCCAGCCGTAGGTACTGGGGGGGGGCCCCCGGGGGGGGGAGACGGGCCCCGATTCCCCCCAAACCCCCCTCCCCCGGCCAGCCACAGGTACTGGGGGGGGATGGGGGGGGTGAGACGGGCCCCGGTTCCCCCCAAACCCCCCTCCCCCCGCTCGGCCAGCCGTAGGTACTGGGGGGGGGCCCCGGGGGGGGGGAGACGGGCCCCGATTCCCCCCCAAACCCCCCTCCCCCGGCCAGCCGCAGGTACTGGGGGGGGGGACGGGGGGGGTGAGACGGGCCCCGGTTCCCCCCAAACCCCCCTCCCCCCCGCTCGGCCAGCCGCAGGTACTGGGGGGGACGGGGGTGTGTGAGTGAGAGGCCCCCCATTACCCCTCCGCACCCCGCGGTCCTGGGGGGTGAGACGGGTCCCGACTGCCCCCGAACCCCCCTCCCCCAGGGGCTCAGCCAGCCGCAGGTCCTGGGGGTTGGGCGGTCCGCGGAGCCCCTCCCCGGCCCCCCCCGCTCACCTGCTGGGGGAAGCGGGGGCTCTGGACGCACTGGAAGCCGGGCAGCGCCTCCTCCAGGTGCCGGAGCCGCATGGCGCCCTCGGCCACCGCCAGCTCCTTCAGCTGCAGGGCCCCCACCGGGTCCAGGCGGGGCAGCCCCCCGGCGCCCCCCTCCGCCAGCCGCAGCAGCTCCTGGGCCGCCTGCACGGCCGAGGGGCCGGGGGGGTCGCTCCTGCAACGGCAGCAGCGCACGTCAGCCCCGGCCCCCTTGTCCCAAAGCGCCAGCGCCCCCCTGAGCCGGCACCTGGGACCCCTCCCCAGCCAGGGACCCCCCCCCACCTGAACCGCGGCATCTGTCTCTTCCGGACGTCCTCCAGGATGCGCTCGGCGTTCACCCGCAGCGTCTTGCCCGTGATCGCCGCGAGGTCGCAGGGGCCCAGCGGCTCCACCGCGTGGCCACACGGCCCTGGGGGGAGACGCTAGCCAGAGCGGGGCAGAGACCCCAGGCGTCCGGGCCCCCAGCCCCCTGCTCTAACCACCAGCCCCCACTCCCCTCCCAGAGCCGGGAGAGAACCCAGGCGTCCGGGCCCCCAGCCCCCCGCTCTAACCCGCCAGCCCCCACTCCCCTCCCAGAGCCGGGAGAGAACCCAGGCGTCCAGGCCCCCAGCCCCCCTGCTCTAACCACCAGCCCCCACTCCCCTCCCAGAGCCAGGAGAGAACCCAGGCGTCCGGGCCCCGAGTCCCCTGCTCTAACCACCAGCCCCCACTCCCCTCCCAGAGCGGGTCAGAGAACCCAGGCGTCCGGGCTCCCAGCCCCCACTCCCCTCCCAGAGCCGGGAGAGAACCCAGGCGTCCGGGCTCCCAGCCCCCCTGCTCTAACCCACCAGCCCCCACTCCCCTCCCAGAGCTGGGAGAGAACCCAGCCCCCCGGGCCCCCAGCCCCCCTGCTCTAACCACCAGCCCCCACTCCCCTCCCAGAGCCGGGAGAGAACCCAGGAGTCCGGGCCCCCAGCCCCCCTGCTCTAACCACCAGCCCCCACTCCCCTCCCAGAGCGGGGCAGAGAACCCAGGCGTCCAGGGCCCCAGTCCCCTGCTCTAACCACCAGCCTCCCGTCCCCTCCCAGAGCCGGGAGAGAACCCAGGCGTCCGGGCCCCCAGCCCCCTGCTCTAACCACCAGCCCCCACTCCCCTCCCAGAGTGGGTCAGAGAACCCAGGCGTCCGGGCCCCCAGTTCCCTGCTCTAACCACTAGCCCCCACTCCCTTCCCAGAGCCGGGAGAGAACCCAGGCGTCCGGGCCCCCAGTCCCTTACCTTCCGGCAGGAAGAGCTTGTTGAGCAGCAGGTCGTCGGGGAAGGGAACCTCCGGGGGGGGGCTGCCCCGTCCCGTGTCCCCCCCCTCAGGGGTCTTGTCACACAGCACCAGGGTGGTGAACGTCCGGTTGGCTGCCTCGGAGGAGACCTGGAAAGGGGAGATTGGGGGGGGGGGGGGTTACCTGGGGACCCCACGGCCTGGCGCAGAGAAGTGGCCCCTCTGGGATGGGGCGAGAGAGCTGGTTACCTGGGGACCCCGGAGCCAAGATGGGGCCCCTCTGGGGTGGGGCGCAGGGGCTGGTTACCCGGGGACCCCGGAGCCAAGATGCGGCCCCTCTGGGGTGGGGCGCGCCCAGTGCGGGAACAGCTGAACACAACACTATGAAGGAGTTTGGGGGGGGCAAAGGAAGCAGCCCCCCCACCCCGAACCCCTCTCCCCACAGCCCAGTGCCCCCTAGTGCCCCTCACCTGTAAGATCACCCCCAGGGCGTTCCGGTGAGCCGGGGTCTTGACTATCACCACTCGACCGGGGGCCAGAGCCTTGAGCCCGCTGGCCGACTCCGCCACCCGCCTCTGCAGCCAGGGGGGAGACGGTTACCCCGGGCCCCCCGGCCCTACTCCCTGCCCCCCAGCCGGCCCCCCACTGAGCCACCCCCCTTCCCAGCCAGCCCCGCCCCCCCGCCCCTGGGGCCAGAGCCTTGAGCCCGCTGGCCGACTCCGCCACCCGCCTCTGCAGCCAGGGAGGAGACGGTTACCCCGGGCCCCCCGGCCCTACTCCCCCCCCCCCCCCGACCCGCCTGCCCCCCCGCAGCCAGCCCACCACCCCTCCCCCAATTCCCTGCCCCCACAGCCAGGGCTGGGTGGGAGCCGGCGCCCCCCAGAGGGAACAGGCCCCGTTCCCCACCCCCCCGCCCCATGGCCGGCGCCCCCTGCCTGGATCATGCGGCGCGTCTCCTGCAGCTGCTGCACGGCCCGGCCGTACTCGGGCAGGTCGCTCAGCTGCCCGCTCGTGTCCACCTCCTCCATGGCGGCCAGCCGGCGGCTCAGCTGGGCCACCGCGTGTTCGCGGGCCTGCGGGGGCGGGGGGGACGCCGGGCGTCAGGGGCTGCCTGGCTGCGCTCACCACCCCCCCCGCTCACCTGGCCTCCCCCACCCCCACCCCCGCCAGGCTCCCCCAGCCTCCCCTCCGCTCACCTGCCCCCCACCCCCGCTCACCTGGCCTCCCCCACCCCCACCCCCGCCAGGCTCCCCCAGCCACCCCCCTGCTCACTTGCCCCCCACCCCCGCTCACCTGGCCTCTCCCACCCCCGCCAGGCTCACCCAGCCACCCCTCCGCTCACCCGGCCGCCCCACCCCCGCTCACCTGGCTGTCCTTGCGGCTGTGGAACTCGGAGAAGCTGCGTTTCATCATGTCCTCCACGCGCAGCGCCTCCACCCGCAGCAGGTTCAGGATCATGGTGTAGGTCAGGCGGAACCGGGACTGCAGCTGGGTCGGCTTCCCCTGGGGGGCAGCGGGCGGCTGGGAGTGGCGGCTGGGGCAGGGGGTCCCCGGGGCAGGGGGCACGTGTCCCCAGGGCAGGGGGCCGGCCGGGAGCGGGAGGGGGCGCCTGTCCCCGGGGCAGGGGGCCGGCCGGGAGCGGGAGGGGGCGCCTGTCTCCGGGGCAGGGGGCCGGCCGGGGGAGGTGGGGGGTGCATGTCCCCAGGTTGGGTAGCTGGCTGGGGGGTCCCTGGGGATATCCATGCGCAGGGAATCTCAGGGGACCCCAGGACACAATCCAGGCCCTTCCCCCGCCCCGGGGGCCCATGCTGGGGGGGCCCCCCCACCCCAGGGCAGACGCAGGCGGGTCACTCACCAGCATCATGCGGTGCAGGTCGGCCATCTCGGGCACACGTGTCTTGCAGAGCAGGATGACCATCCCCGTGGTGTCCAGCCCCCGGCGCCCGGCCCGCCCCGCCATCTGGATGTACTCGCCTGCAAGGACCCCCAGAGCCTGAGCACGCCCCCTGGGGCCCCCGCCCCACAACCCCGCCCCCTCCTTCCCCAC
The DNA here is from genome assembly GCA_033296515.1 of Macrochelys suwanniensis. Taxonomy (NCBI): domain Eukaryota; kingdom Metazoa; phylum Chordata; order Testudines; family Chelydridae; genus Macrochelys; species Macrochelys suwanniensis. The sequence goes on along the minus strand of CM065788.1, from coordinate 990,281 downwards.
CGCCCCACAGCACCGCCCGGCCCGCCCCGCCATCTGGATGTACTCGCCTGCAGGGACCCCCAGAGCCTGAGAGTGCCCCCTGGTGCCCCCACCCCCCAGCACTGGCCTTGAGTGCCCCCCCAGCACTCCGCTGCCCCCGCCCCACTCCCTGCAGCTGAGCCCCCCTACACTGCCCTGGGCCAATGGGGCAGCCCTGACTGCCCGGGCAGGGCCCCCTGCTGCCCAGCCCCCCAGCACTGCCCTGGGGCAATGGGACCAGCCCTGCCTGCCCGGGGAGAGCCCCACGCTGCCCCCACCCCGCTCCCTGCAGCCCAGCCCCCTAGCACCGCCCTGGGACAATGGGGCAGCCCTGCCTGCCCGGGGAGAGCCCCTGCTGCCCCCCACCCCGCTCCCTGCAGCACTGCCCCCCAGCACTGCCCTGGGGCAACCCTGCCTGCCCGGGGAGAGCCCCCTGCTGCCCCCACCCCGCTCCCTGCAGCCCAGCCCCCCAGCACCGCCCTGGGGCAATGTGACCAGCCCTGCCTGCCCGGGGACAGCGCCCTGCTGCCCCCCACCCCACTCCCTGCAGCCCAGCCCCCTAGCCCCGCCTGGGGCAATGGGAGCAGCCCTGCCTGCCCGGGGAGAGCCCCCTGCTGCCCCCGCCCCACAGCTCAAGCCCCCCAGCACCCACCTGGCAGCAGGTCGCGGAAGCTGGAGCCGTCGTGCTTGCGGACGGAGTCGAAGACCACGGTGCGGGCCGGCATGTTCACCCCCATGGCAAAGGTCTCCGTGGCAAAGAGGATCTGGGGGGGGGAGGGGTGTGTGTGTGTGCGCGCAAAATGTGGTCACGCCCCCTCCGGCTCCTCCCACCCGCCAAGCCCCACCCCCAGGCTCCTCCCACCTGCCAAGCCCCACCCCCCAGGCTCCTCCCAGCCAGCCAGCCCCGCCCCCTCTCACCTTGACCAGCCCTTTGCTGAAGAGCATCTCCACGACCTCCTTGAGGATGGGCAGGATCCCGCTGTGGTGCACCCCGATGCCCCGCTTCAGCAGCTCCACCATGTGCAGCACCTGAAACCGCCCCCCGGGGTGGGGGGGGACACATTAAATGGGGGCACGCGCCAGAGACCCTGCTTCCTGCCTCGCCCCAGGACACTTCCTGTCCAGCGCCCTTCGACCCGGAAGCACCCGAGGGAGCCCTGCACTCACGCCAACCCCTCAGGAACCCAGGATGCCCACTTCCTGTATCACCCAATGCAACTTCCTGTGCGGCGCCCTTTGACCTGGAAGTGCCTGACCAACTCACGCAAACCCCAGCTTCCTGCCCCTCCCCCACACTGCTTTCTGTGAGGTGCCCTTTGACCCGGAAGCAGGCTCAAGCCAAACCCTCCCACCAGGGACCCACTTCCTGGGTGGCCAACTACAACTTCCAGGTCAAAGGGCGCATCACAGGAAGTGCTTGCCTCACTCCCGCCAACCCCTTGGGAGCCAACTTCCCGTCACATCCTGCTGAGTGCCCTTTGACCTGGCTGGGGCCTCCCAGCACATGCACTCCCGCCAACCCTGTTCTCCCAGGGGGCGGGACTTCCTGTCTGGCACCCTCGGACCCCTCCCTCAACGGAGAGGGGCAATGGGCCAAACACACATGCCAAGGGACCCAGCTGATGTCACTTCCTCTTGAGTGCCCTTTGACCCGGAACCACCACGTGGAGACGGACATTTCTCACAACCCCCTTTTGCCCGGCGGGGCGCAACTTCCTGTCCCCTAGGCCCCAGAAGCGTCCTATGGGGCGGCACCTGGCAGGTCCTACAGCGCCGCCTTTCGGACCCCCAGCAACCCTAGCCCCCATGGGGCGGGACTTCCTGTCTGCATGCCCTTTGACCCCCAGCAGCCGAGCTAGGGTGCCCACTTCCTGTCCCATCACAGCAGAGCCCGGCCACTGCCAGCTCTCCGGCCTCCCTTTAATGAGTGTGCACTTCCTGTCCCATCCGTGGACAGCCCAGCCTGTGCCAATGCCCAAGATGGCCACCCATGCCCTTTGACCTCTCTAGGGTAGCACTTCCAGCCATATCAAGGGCCCCACTTCCTGTCCCCTCCATGCGGCGCCAGACCGATGCCAGCCCCACTTCCGGTCCCAAACCCCACTTCCTGTCCCCTCCATGCGGCGCCAGACCAATGCCAGCCCCACTTCCGGTCCCAAACCCCACTTCCTGTCCCATCCATGCGGCGCCAAACCGATGCCAGCCCCACTTCCGGTCCCGTCCCGGCTCTGACCTGGGGCAGCTGGCGGTCGGAGCCCTTGAGGCGGGAGAGGCACTTCTGGAAGAAGAGGTGGACCTGGCTCTTCTCGGCGCTCGTGGTCAGGTCGAGGGTGGTGAGGGCGGAGGCGTTGTCGTCGCAGCGGGCGCGGGAGAAGGTGAAGGCCACCACGGGCAGCTGGTCCTCGCTTCCGCAGCGCGTCCATCAGCGACAGCCACACGCCCTTCTCCTGGGGGGGGGCGGGGGGGTCACGCCGGGGCCTTGAGCTCCCCCACGTCTCCACCCTGCCCCCAATCCCTGTATCCCCCCTGAACTGCCCCCCCCCCCGCCGGGTGCTGCTGCGCCCCAAACCCTGCCCCAGTCCCCAGGACACCCCCGGGACCCACCTCCCACCACACCCTGGAGCCTGTCACATCACAGTGACACCCCCCCACACTCCCTGTATTCCCCCTGAACTGCACCCCCCACCCCGCCGGGTCCTGCTGTGCCCCAAACCCTGACCCGATGTGACGAACTAGGACTGTTGTTAAGGTTTCCCTGAGTACTGTGTGGGTGCCTCGGTTTCCCCTATGCAGTGCTTGAGTATCTAGGTGGTGGGACGACGGTGCATGATTGTTACAAAGCCCTAGAAGGCAGGGGTGGGCAGAGGCCTGGACACAGAGAATGGCCCTGTCTCCTGGCAACAGATGGCCCGGCCCCTCCCCTGCAAAGGTGAGAGCTGAAGGTGTTGGAACAAAGGGATCAGGTGACCTCCTGGCCCGGGAAGGAGACAAAGGGGGAGGAGGGGCTGGAGAGTTTCAGTTTGGAGCTGGCCGGAGAAGAGGGGGAGAGAGGCAGACAGGGTCTGGCCTCCCTGCCCCGTTTGGAGTTGTGGGGTGAAATGCAGGGAGCCCCCGGGCTGGGGTCTAAGCTCCCTGCCCCCCGGAAGGGCCCGGCTGAGGGGTCCTGGATGTACTGACAAGCTCTGGTTGGACTGTGTTCCTGGCATCTCTAATAAACCTTCTGTTCTACTGGCTGGCTGAGACTCCCAGTGAATCCGGGGAAGAGGGGTGCAGGGCCGGACTCCCCACACTCCGTGACACCCAGTCCCCAGGACACCCCCGGACCCACCTCCCACCACACCCCGGAGCCTGTCACATCACAGTGACACCCCCCCACACTCCCTGTATTCCCCCTGAACTGCACCCCCCCACGCCGGGTCCTGCTGCGCCCCAAACCCTTCCCCAGTCCCCAGGACACCCCCGGACCCACCTCCCACCACACCCTGGAGCCTGTCACATCACAGTGACACCCCCCCACACTCCCTGTATTCCCCCTGAACTGCACCCCCCCCACGCTGGGTCCTGCTGTACCCCAAACCCTGACCCAGTCCCCAGGACACCCCCGGACCCACCTCCTACCACACCCTGGAGCCTGTCACATCACAGTGACACCCACCCCACTCCCTGTATTCCCCCTGAACTGCACCACCCCCCCCCCCACCGGGTCCTGCTGCGCCCCAAACCCTGCCCCAGTCCCCAGGACACCCCCAGACCCACCTCCCACCACACCCCACTGTCGCCCCGGAGCCTGTCACATCACAGTGACACCCCCCTGCAATCCCAGGTGCACCCCCTGCAGCAAGGCTGTGACCCTTGGCACTGACCTGGCCCGGCCCGGTGCCCATGTGCGTGGGCTGCTTGGCCCCGAAGGTCTGGGCGTGTTTGCTGGAGCGCTCCTTCTTCGCCTCCACCGCCGCGTAGTACCTGGGGGGGCAGCGGGTGAGGGGAGACGCCCAGCCTGGCGCTGGGGGGGGGCACGGGGAGCCCCAGAGGGGGACAGCAGGTGAGGGGAGACGCCCGGCCCGGCGCTGGGGGGGGGGGGGCACAGGGAGCCCCAGAGGGGGGCAGCAGGTGAGGGGAGACACCTGGCCCGGCGCTGGGGGGGACACGGGGAGCCCCAGAGGGGGGCAGCGGGTGAGGGGAGACGCCCGGCCCGGCACTGGGGGGGCACGGGGAGCCCTGAGGAGGCAGTGGGTGAGGGGAGACCCCCGGGGGGTTGCGGGGGGAGGGCTCACCCCTTGGTGAGGAAGCTGCCGCGGGCGTCGAGGAGCAGGAAGAGCTCATGCTGGGTTTTCTGGCTGTTGCCCGTGTAGAGATGGTGCTCGAGGGGCACCGGGCGCCGCAGGGTGCTAATCACGTAGATCCGCTTCCGCTTGATCCGCCTGCCGGGGGGCGGGGGGGGGGGGTCAGTGCACGCGGCCCCTCCCGCCTGCCCCCCGGCCTCCCAACTCCCACAGCCCTAATACACCCCCCTGCTTCCCCACAGGCCCTGTATTCCCCACACCATACACCCCCTTCCCCACAGCCCTCTTCCCTGCCTACCCCACCCCCCCAGATCCTCCCCAACCCCCGCCCACACTGCTCTCACCCCCCCAGGGCCCCCCCTCACCCGATCCAGTCGGCAAACTCCAGCGTGTTGGGGACGGTGGCGCTAAGCAGGATGATGTTCACGTGCTCCGGCAGCATGATCAGCACCTCCTCCCACACCACGCCGCGCTGGGGGGGAAATGGGGGGGGGGTGGTGTCAGTGTACAGCCTGCCCCCCCTCCCCTTCCTCCCACACCACACCACGCCACGCTGGCGGGGCACGGGGGGCGGGGGTGTGTCAGTGTACAGCCTCCCCACCTTCCCCCTACTCCCACACCACGTCGCGCTGGGGGGCATGGGGGGTGGGAAATCTGCTTGAGCGAGAGGGCCCCCCCAGAGATCCCCCCTGATTCCCCCCACCCCAATCCTGCCCCCACAGTAGCCCCTGAGTGATCCTTTCCCCAAGCCTTGATTGCCCCCATTCTCCCCTCCCCTGCCTGACAGCCCCATGCTGCTGGCAGAACGGCAGGGTCTCCATGCGGGGATGAGACGATGGTGTAGGCAGGAGGCGTTTAGATTGATTCGGAACTGGGGAAACTCTTGGGAAAGGGGGAGTCTCTACAGGAAGGACGGGCCCCACTGGAACCAGACTGGAACCAGGCTGCTGGTGCTTAACATTCAAACGGTCGTAGAGCAGTTTTAAACTAAGGGCTGGGGAAGCCGACCCACAGACAGTGGTTCAGAGACATCCCTTGGGGGAAGATCTATTAATGGAGAGTCTCTGTGTCCTAGTAAAGAGGGGAGGGAGGAAGATAAAATACGGGTAGGATCGAATGAGAAACAGTCCAATGAAAAAGAGGGTCATTCAATGACATCATGTAATGGCAAACAGCTAAGGAGTGACACGTTTTAAAATGCTTGTATACCAACGCTAGACGTCTAAACGCTGAGATGGGTGAACTAGAGAGCCCCGTATTCAATGAGGATATGGATACAAGAAGCATCACAGAAACTTGGTGGAATGAGGACAATCAATGGACACAGTAATACCAGGGAACAAAACATATCGGAAGGACAGAGCAGGTCGTGCTGGTGGGGGAGTGGCACTAGATGGGAAAGAAAGCGTAGAATCAAATGAAGTAAAAATCTTAAACTGTCCCATAGAGTCTCTATGGATAGTAATTCCTTGCTCGGATAATAAGAATATAGCAGCAGGGATATATTACCGACCACCTGACCAGGATGTGATAGTGACTGAAATGCTCAGGGAGATTAGAGGCTATCAAAAGAAAAACTCAATAATAATGGGGGATTTCAACTATCCCCACACTGATTGGGTCCAGGTCACCTCAGGACGGGATGCAGAGAGAAAGTTTCTTGACCCCTTAAATGACTGCTTCTTGGAGCAGCCAGTCCTGGAACCCACCAGCGGAGAGGCAATTCTCGATTTAGTCCGAAGTGGAGCACAGGGTCTGGTCCAAGAGGTGAATATAGCTGGAGCACTTGGTAATAGTGACCATAATATAATTAACGTTAACATCCCTGTGGTGGGGAAAACACCACAACAGTGTGGCATTTAATTTCAGAAAGGGGAACCACACAAAAACGAGGTTAGTGAAACAAATTAAAAGGTACAGCGCCAAAACCGAAATCCCTGCAAGCTGCGTGGAAACTTTTTAAACACATGAGCTGTGATGAAGTGGGGTTTTATTCATCTCGTTATGTTGCACGTGAGTCTTCCTGTCCTAGACTAATACGGCGTGTGCCTCAGTTTCCCTGTGTGCTGCACCGATACCTCGGGGGTGGGAGTTGGGGGGTGTGAGTTTTGCTGAGGCCCTGGGCAGGTGTAGGCTGCTCCGCTGTTTGCACCTGTGTAACCCCGAGACCCAGGAGGGGGAACACAATCAGGTGACACCTCTGCCCGGGAAGGGAGACAAAAAGAGAAGGAAGAGGGGCAACAGGGGGGTGTCTGAGATCCGGTCCCTGGAGGCTGGCAGTCTGCGTGAGGGGACTGGCCCAGGACTCCCAAGATGGAGTTGGCTGACAGTCCCTGATTTCTGTGCTAACAAGCTCTGTTCTATGCTGCGTTCCTGTCGTCTAATAAACCTCCTGTTTTCCCGGCCAGCTGAGAGTCACGTCTGACTGCAGAGTCAGGGGGCAGGGCCCCATGGCTCCCCCGGGATCCCGCCTGGGCCGACTTGCTGCGGGAAGCGCCCAGTGGGGCAGGGGACGCTGGATGCTCTGGGGTCAGCCCCAGGAAGGTGGAAGCTGGGAAGCGTCTTGTCCTGGAGACAGTCGGCTCCGAGAGAGGAGGCTCCCCAGAGTCCGGCCTGGCTCTGTAGGGAGCAGTCCCAGAGCGTTGCCCGGGGACCCCCGTGACAACCATAATAGAGGCTCAACTTAAAATGTACACCCCAAATTAAAAACCATAGTAAGAGAACCACAAAAGTGCCACCGTGGCTAAACAAAGGAAGAGAAGCGCTGAGAGGCAAAGAGGCATCGTTTTAAATGTGGAAGTTAAATCCTAGTGAGGAAAATAGAAAGGAGCATAAACTCTGGCAAGTGAAGTGTATAAATAGAACGAGGAAGGCCAAAAAAGAACGTGAAGAACCATTAGCCAAAGACTCAAAGAGTAACCGCAAAAAACCGTGTAAGTCCATCAGAAGCAGGCAGCCGGCTGAACTAACGGGGCCGCTGGACGATGGAGCTGCTCAAGGACGACACAGCCATTGCAGAAGAAACTAATGAATTCTTCGCATCGGTCTTCACGGCTGAGGGTGGGAGGGAGATTCCCACACCTGAGCCACGCTGGTTAGGTGACAAATCGGAGGAACTGTCCCTGACTGAGGTGTCATTAGAGGCCAGTCCTATTCGACACATTCATAACTGATCTGGAAAAGGGGTAAACGGAGGTGGGAAAGTGTGCAGATGATACAAAATGACTCAAGATAGTTCAGTCCCAGGCAGACTGCGAAGGGATCTCACCAACCTGGTGACTGGGCAACAAACTGGCAGATGAAATTCAATGTTGATAAACGCAAAGTGATGCCCATTGGAAACCATCATCCCAGCCGTGCCTACAGAACAACGGGTCTGAACCAGCTGGTACCACTCAAGGAAGATCTTGGAGTCTCTGAAACATCCACTCCATGTGCAGCGGGGTCAGAAAAGCGAACAGAATATTTGGAATCATTAAGAAAGAGAGAGATAAGAAGACAGAAAATATCTTATTGCCGCTATATAAATCCATGGGACGCCCACAGCTTGAATACTGCGTGCAGATCCGGTCGCCCCATCTCAAAAAATATATATTGGAATTGGAAAAGGTTCAGAAACAAAAATGATGAGGGGGATGGAACAGCTTCCATATGAGCAGAGATGAATCAGACTGGGGCTTTGCAGCTTGGAAAAGAGACGACTAAGGGGGATATGACAGAGGTCTATAAAATCATGACTGGTGTGGAGAAAGTAGAAAAGGAAGTGTTGTTAACTCCTTCTCATAACACAAGAACTAGGGGTCACCCAATAAAATGAATAGGCAGCAGGTTAAAACAAACCAAAGGAAGTATTTCTTCACACAGCGCACAGTCAACCTGTGGAACTCCTTGCCATAGGATGTTGTGAAGGCCAAGACTATAGCAGGGTTCAAAAGGAACTAGCTAAGTTCGTGGAGGATGAGTCTCTATCAATGGCTAGTAGCCAGGGTGGGCAGGGACGGTGACCCTAGCCTCTGTTTGCCAGACGCTGGGAATGGGCGACGGGATGGATCACTCGATAATTGCCCTGTTCTGTTCATTCCCTCTGGGGCACCTGGCATTGGCCCCTGTCGGCAGACGGGACACTGGGCTCGAGGGACCGTCGGGCTGACCCAGTCTGGCCCCTCTTACATTGCTCCACGATGCCCCCCGCGCCCGACTCACCTCTGCATCGTTGATGTAATGAACCTCATCAAAGATCACCCACTCCAGATCCCGGATCACATCTGAGCCGTTATACAGCATGGACCTGAGCCACACGGACAGGCAGCTAGACCCACGGCCCCCTGGCCAGCCCCTCACTCCCGCCCCCAGCCCCCTGCCCAGCCGCCCCCAGCACCCATCACCTCCCACCCCCCCCAGCCCCGGGCGCCCCTCACTCCCGCCCCCAGCCACCCCCCAGCCCCAGGCGCCCCTCACCGCAGGATCTCGGTGGTCATGATGAGGCAGGAGGCGTCGGGGTGCAGCTGCACGTCCCCCGTCAGCAGCCCCACGTCCCCAAAGGTGTTCTTGAAATCCCGGAACTTCTGGTTGGACAGAGCCTTGATGGGGGAGGTGTAGATGGTCCTGGGAGGAGACGGGGCCGAAAGGGGTAAAGACCGGGCAGCCGGCTGACTCGCGGGGGGGGGAGGAAATGGGGCACGGGGCCTGTCCCCTGGGCTAGCGCTGGATCCAGCTCGGGGTGGGGGGGGGCAGGGGGGGCTCTCACCTGGTCATGTGCTTCTGGGCCAGGGCGATGGCGTATTCGGCCACCACCGTCTTCCCCGCCGAGGTGTGCGCGGCCACGAAGACCGAGTCGTGCTTCTCCAGGTGCAGGATGGCCTGTTTCTGGAACACGTCCGGCTCGAACGGCCACTGCGAGCAGGGAAACTGAGTCAGCTGGGCCGCGCCCCCCCCCGCAGGACAGACCCCCGGTGGGCCAGGGCCGGCACCCCCCGCTGGGCCCCCCTCCGCAGGACAGACCCCAGCACCACCGGGCCCCCTCTGCGGGACAGACCCCGGCACCCCTGGGCCAGGGCCGGCGCCCCACGCCAGGCCCCCTCCGCAGGACAGACCCTGGCGCCCACGGGCCAGCTCCCCCCACCCGCGGGGCCTCCAGGCTCCCCGCAGCCCCTCACAGCTCAGCACTGAGAGCCGGACAGCGCCCCTCCCCCACACACACACAGCCCCGCCCGGAGCGGGGGTCTCACCCGGAAGGCCGGGTCGGGGATGCGTTTGTAGAAGTCGTCCACAGGCGAGGAGATGTCGACGGGAATCGCCCATTGCTCCTTGGGGGGCTGGGAGGGCACGGCCTGGGCGGGCGGCGGGGGCACGGGGGTCACCTCCTGGGGGGGCAGAGGGGCTGGTTAGAGGGCTCAGCATCCAGGGCAATCCCTGCCCCCTCCCTCCCAGCCCCCCACAACCTCCCCTCCCCCACAGCCCCCCCGACGCCCACTCCCACCCCGACCCTTCTCTTCACACCACCCCCTAGAGCAACCCCTCCCCCATTAGCCCCCCCAAGAACCCTGCTCATTGAGACCCCCCCCTGAACACCACCCCCCGATTCCCTCCTCCCAGCACCCCGACTGGCACCTCCCTCCCACCAGATCCCCTTGGTCCGACTCCCCCCAGCGACATGCCCCCCCCCGCCCCACACACACACACACACACACACACACACCTTCAGCACCAACTCCTCTAGGCTGTCTGCCCTGTGAACAGCGGGGGTGGGGGCTGGGGGCATCTCTCCCTCCTTCCCCCCTGGCCCCTTGGCCTTCGTCTTCCTCTTCTCCTCCTCCTCCTCGTCACTGGAGCCGCCCAGCTCGAAGGAGTCCAGCGCCCCCAGCAGGCCGGACAGGGGCAGCAGCCCCGGGGAAGCCTGGAGCGCCGCAACTGGGGGGACAAATACAAGGGGGGGTGTCTTCGAGGGGACCAACCCACCGTGGGGACACACATGGGGTCCTTGAGATGGGCTACCCAGCCCGGGGGGGGGGGAATCTCAGAAGGGACCCCCCAAAATGAGCATCTGTCCAGCTACAGCCCAGGAGCCAAAGGCTGAGGCCCCACGTAACCCCTCCCCCCGGCGCCCATCTTTCCCCCAGGCCCCAAGCCCCCACCCATCATCACCTGGAGAAACCAGCATCTGCCCGGCTGCCGCGCTGGGCTCGCAGCTCCCCCTCAGCTGGGAGGAAAGGACAAGAGCCGGCCTGGTGGGGGGCAGCCCAGCCGGTGTCGCCCCCCCCCCCAACCCGCTCCCCCTCCCCAGCATGGTCAGTACCTTGTGGCTTGAACTCCACCCCCTTCTTCCAGCCCGGTGGCACCGTCAGCAAGTCTGGGCAGCGGGGAAGGAAAAGAAGGTAGAATTTCACCAGGGAAAGCAGGCTCAGGGGGGTGGGGAATGGGGCAGGGGCCTTTCCTCTCTAGGGGGCGCCAGCTCCCACCCGGTCCCAGGGCAGGGACTGGCTGGCTCAGGGGGGCGGGGAATGGGGCAGGGGCCTGTCCTCTCTAGGGGGCACCAGCTCCCATCCGGCCCCAGGGCAGGGACTGGCTGGCTCAGGGGGGCAGGGAATGGGGCAGGGGCTCTGACCCCTCTAGGGGGCACCGGCTCCCACCCGGCCCCAGGGCGGGACAGGGTGGGTAACAGGGGGTCCCCAGTACCTCTCTCGAAGTCGATGTCCTCCTCCAGGTGGCCTTTGGCGCTGATCTGCTCCATGCTGGGCTCGTCCATCCCGCCTAGGGAGCCAGAGAGAGGCTCAGTGCCAGCAGCCCCCGGGGCAGGGTGGGGGAGCTTGGGGGGCAGGGGGGGTCACCTACCTGGCCAGAAGGGGTAGTTGGTGCTGCTGCCCCGCAGGGCCTGGGCGGGGGGCCCCGGCGCCCGCTGGAAGGAGAGCGAGTTCTTGGCCGACAGCCCCATGTTGTCCAACGGCGCCTGGGGGGGAGCGGGAGGAGATCAGAAAGGGCCGTGTCCACGGGGGGGCCACACGGCTCCCAGCCCCTCGGGAGGGGAAGGGACGGGACCCCGGCGTCCGGGCGGGCTCACCTCTCTGAAGGCCAGGATCTGCCCCGTGGTGGGGTCCCGCTCCGTCTGCAGCGTGGAGTGCACGGGGCTGGGGTCCGTCTCCAACAGCGACCACACGTCCTTCTCCCGGGGCCAGACCCTGGGGGGTGGGAGGCGGAGTCAATGTCAGTCCCCGCCCCCTCCAACACGCCCCCCACGTCCAAGGGATTGGCCACAGGTGTCCTGGTGACCCAAGGGGGCCTCGCCCACCCCCCACCTGCCCGGGCCGCTCACCTGTGGGCCCTCTCGAAGCTGTGGAGGGGCAGCCATTCGGGGCTGGCCAGGAAGCGCCGCTCCAGCTCCGAGGCCAGGTCCATGGCGTAGGGGGGCAGCCCGTGGGGCAGCTGGAAGCAGAGAGAAGGGAGACGTCAAACGCCAGCCAGGCAGGGCACGTGGCGGGGGGCAGCAGGGGGGCGCTGGCCCCACGCCGGAGTCGGGGGGGCTCACCGTGGAGAGGGGGAACGTGTCCCCATCGGGCCCCCCCGGGCGAGTGATGAGTTCGAAGCGTCCAGCGCAGCCCAATTCCAGCATGGAGAGGGGCAGCTCCATGGGCCCCCGGGGGGGCAGCTCTGGGGGGCGGGGAGACAAATGGGGGGGGTCAGACTCCGCAATCGGCCTCCAGATACCCACAGACACACACACACCGCTGCCCTGCACACCCTGCCCCCAAGCCCCCCTCCCCAGACACCCTAACCCCCCCCAGACACCCCGCCCCCAAGCCCCCCCTCCCCAGACACCCTAACCCCCCCCAGACACCCCGCCCCCCAAGCCCCCCTCCCCAGACACCCTAACCCCCCCCAGACACCCCGCCCCCCAAGCCCCCCCTCCCCAGACACCCTAACCCCCCCTCCCCAGACACCCCGCCCCCAAACCCCCCCTCCCCAGACACCCTGCCCCCAAACCCCCCCTCCCCCAGACACCCTAACCCCCCCTCCCCAGACACCCCGCCCCCAAACCCCCCTCCCCCAGACACCCCGCCCCCGAAGCCCCCCCTCCCCAGACACCCTAACCCCCCCCAGACACCCTAACCCCCCCTCCCCCAGACACCCCGCCCCCCCAGACACCCTAACCCCCCTCCCCCAGACACCCCGCCCCCAAAACCCCCCTCCCCAGACACCCCGCCCCCCAAGCCCCCCTTCCCCCAGACACCCTGCCCCCAGACACCCCGCCCCCCAAACCCCCCCTCCCCAGACACCCTGCCCCCAAACCCCCCCTCCCCCAGACACCCTAACCCCCCCTCCCCAGACACCCCGCCCCCCAAACCCCCCCTCCCCCAGACACCCCGCCCCCGAAGCCCCCCCTCCCCAGACACCCTAACCCCCCCCAGACACCCTAACCCCCCCTCCCCCAGACACCCGCCCCCCCAGACACCCTAACCCCCCCTCCCCCAGACACCCCGCCCCCCAAAACCCCCCTCCCCAGACACCCCGCCCCCCAAGCCCCCTTCCCCCAGACACCCTGCCCCCAGACACCCCGCCCCCCAAACCCCCCCTCCCCAGACACCCTGCCCCAAACCCCCCCTCCCCCAGACACCCTAACCCCCCCTCCCCAGACACCCCGCCCCCCAAACCCCCCTCCCCCAGACACCCCGCCCCGAAGCCCCCCTCCCCAGACACCCTAACCCCCCCCAGACACCCGTAACCCCCCCTCCCCCAGACACCCGCCCCCCCAGACACCCTAACCCCCCCTCCCCCAGACACCCCGCCCCCAAAACCCCCCCCCCAGACACCCCGCCCCCCAAGCCCCCCCTCCCCAGACACCCTAACCCCCCCCAGACACCCCGCCCCCCAAGCCCCCCCTCCCCAGACACCCTAACCCCCCCCAGACACCCCGCCCCCCAAGCCCCCCCTCCCCAGACACCCTAACCCCCCCTCCCCAGACACCCCGCCCCCCAAACCCCCCCTCCCCAGACACCCTGCCCCCAAACCCCCCCTCCCCCAGACACCCTAACCCCCCCTCCCCAGACACCCCGCCCCCCAAACCCCCCCCTCCCCCAGACACCCCGCCCCCGAAGCCCCCCCTCCCCAGACACCCTAACCCCCCCCAGACACCCTAACCCCCCCTCCCCCAGACACCCCGCCCCCCAAAACCCCCCTCCCCAGACACCCCGCCCCCCAAGCCCCCTTCCCCCAGACACCCTGCCCCCAGACACCCCGCCCCCCAAACCCCCCCGCAGCCCCCAGCATCCCTCACTCATTCTCTCCATCTCCGCCGCGGGCTGCCCCCTGCCCCGGAAGTGCTCCCTCCTCCGCCAGCTCATCTCCCTGCGGGGCGGAAGCCGGGCGCCCGGCGGGAAACACAGCGGGGCGGAAGTGACTCGGCCAAGCCGGACAGAGGCGGGACGGTGACGGGTCACGTCTCTCCTCTCCCCGCCCGAGGGTTGGGCCCGTATGTAAATGAGCCGCCCCGCCCCTCCCCCTCCGTGAACGCGCCGCCCTCGCTGGGCCAATGAGCGCGCCCCTCCGCCAATAGGACGCGGAGCTGCGGGCCCCTGCGCGGGCAGGGGGGGCGGGGCATCGCGGAGCAGCCAGCGACGGGCAGCGGCGAGGGTCAGTGCGGGGACCCCCCCCAACCTCCAGCCCCCCCCCAGCCGTAGGGACCCCAGCGGGGGGAGGGGGGGTTAGCGTTCCGGTGCATCATGGGAGCAGTAGCGGGGGTGAGGGGTACTGGCGGGGGTTAGCGTTGGCCCCGGTGCATCATGGGAGCAGTAGCGGGGGTGAGGGGTACTGGCGGGGGTTAGCGTTGGCCCCGGTGCATCATGGGAGCGGTAGCGGGGGTGAGGGGGTACTGGCGGGGGTTAGCGTCGGCCCCGGTGCATCATGGGAGCAGTAGCGGGGGTGACGGGGTACTGGCGGGGGTTAGCGTTGGCCCCGGTGCATCATGGGAGCGGTAGCGGGGGGTGAGGGGTACTGGCGGGGGTTAGCGTTGGCCCCGGTGCATCATGGGAGCAGTAGCGGGGGTGAGGGGTACTGGCGGGGGTTAGCGTTGGCCCCGGTGCATCATGGGAGCGGTTGGCGGGGGTGACGGGGGTACTGGCGGGGGTTAGCGTTGGCCCCGGTGCATCATGGGAGCAGTAGCGGGGGTGAGGGGTACTGGCGGGGGTTAGCGTTGGCCCCGGTGCATCATGGGAGCAGTAGCGGGGGTGAGGGGTACTGGCGGGGGTTAGCGTTGGCCCCGGTGCATCATGGGAGCGGTTGGCGGGGGTGACGGGGTACTGGCGGGGGTTAGCGTTGGCCCCGGTGCATCATGGGAGCAGTAGCGGGGGTGAGGGGTACTGGCGGGGGTTAGCGTTGGCCCCGGTGCATCATGGGAGCGGTTGGCGGGGGTGACGGGGTACTGGCGGGGGTTAGCGTTGGCCCCGGTGCATCATGGAGCAGTAGCGGGGGTGAGGGGTACTGGCGGGGGGTTAGCGTTGGCCCCGGTGCATCATGGGAGCAGTAGCGGGGGTGAGGGGTACTGGCGGGGGTTAGCGTTGGCCCCGGTGCATCATGGGAGCGGTAGCGGGGGGTGAGGGGTACTGGCGGGGGTTAGCGTTGGCCCCGGTGCATCATGGGAGCGGTAGCGGGGGTGAGGGGTACTGGCGAGGGTTGGCGTTGGCCCCGGTGCATCATGGGAGCAGTAGCGGGGGTGAGGGGTACTGGCGGGGGTTAGCGTTGGCCCCGGTGCATCATGGGAGCGGTAGCGGGGGTGAGGGGTACTGGCGGGGGTTAGCGTTGGCCCTGGTGCATCATGGGAGCAGTAGCGGGGGTGACGGGGTACTGGCGGGGGTTAGCGTCGGCCCCGGTGCATCATGGGAGCAGTAGCGGGGGTGAGGGGTACTGGCGGGGGTTAGCGTTGGCCCCGGTGCATCATGGGAGCAGTAGCGGGGGTGACAGGGTACTGGCGGGGGTTAGCGTTGGCCCCGGTGCATCATGGGAGCAGTAGCGGGGGTGAGGGGTACTGGCGGGGGTTAGCGTTGGCCCCGGTGCATCATGGGAGCAGTAGCGGGGGTGAGGGGTACTGGCGGGGGTTAGCGTTGGCCCCGGTGCATCATGGGAGCAGTAGCGGGGGTGAGGGGTACTGGCGGGGGTTAGCGTTGGCCCCGGTGCATCATGGGAGCGGTAGCGGGGGTGAGGGGTACTGGCGGGGGTTAGCGTTGGCCCTGGTGCATCATGGGAGCAGTAGCGGGGGTGACGGGGGTACTGGCGGGGGTTAGCGTCGGCCCCGGTGCATCATGGGAGCAGTAGCGGGGGTGAGGGGTACTGGCGAGGGTTGGCGTTGGCCCTGGTGCATCATGGGAGCAGTAGCGGGGGTGAGGGGTACTGGCGAGGGTTGGCGTTGGCCCTGGTGCATCATGGGAGCAGTAGCGGGGGTGAGGGGTACTGGCGGGGGTTAGCGTTGGCCCCGGTGCATCATGGGAGCAGTAGCGGGGGTGAGGGGTACTGGCGGGGGTTAGCGTTGGCCCCGGTGCATCATGGGAGCGGTTGGCGGGGGTGACGGGGTACTGGCGGGGGTTAGCGTTGGCCGCGGTGCATCATGGGAGCAGTAGCGGGGGTGACAGGGTACTGGCGAGGGTTGGCGTTGGCCCCGGTGCATCATGGGAGCGGTTGGCGGGGGTGACGGGGGTACTGGCGGGGGTTAGCGTTGGCCCCGGTGCATCATGGGAGCAGTAGCGGGGGTGAGGGGTACTGGCGGGGGTTAGCGTTGGCCCCGGTGCATCATGGGAGCGGTTGGCGGGGGTGATGGGGTACTGGCAGGGGTTAGCGTTGGCCCCGGTGCATCATGGGAGCGGTTGGCGGGGGTGACGGGGTACTGGCGGGGGTTAGCGTTGGCCCCGGTGCATCATGGGAGCAGTAGCGGGGGTGACAGGGTACTGGCGAAGGTTGGCGTTGGCCCCGGTGCATCATGGGAGCAGTAGCGGGGGTGTCCTGGTGCATGCTGGGGAAGGCAGGCGGGCTTGGCCACCGTTGTTCCTGGCTGGCAGAGTTGTGGGGCGGCGTGGGATTGGCTGACGCACCCGGGGGCATTATGGGATGGCGGAATCTCGGCTGAGATTGGCTGGGGGGCCATGTAGAATGAAGGCCGCCAGTGCCCATGGCGAGTGTCACTTGACCTAGGCCCCCCGCGGGGCATTGTGGGTAGAGCAGGTGCATTGTGGGATTGGCAGGATCCCTTTCACCCCAGGGGCCCTGGGGCATTCCGGGCTCTTGCCAGCCAGGCTGCATTGTGGGTGAAGATGGGGGCTACCCCAGTGCATTGTGGGCGCCGGTGAAAGGCTTCCCCAGGGGATTGTGGGTACTTTCCGGGGGGCGGGGGAGGAGCTAAGCAGCCCCCAGGAGTCAGGGCTCTGTCTGTTCCCTCGGGCAGGACCCGCAGCGCCAACGACCGGACCGGGGGCTCGCCCCGGAACAGCCCCCCCGGGAGTCGGCCTGGGCTAGCCCCCGCCATGCTCGTCCTGCCCCCCGCCCTCACCGAGGAGGAGGAGGCCTTGCAGAAGAAGTTCGCTAAGCTCAAGAAGAAGGTCAGACCCGTAACCCCCCCTCGGCCGGCGGGAGACCGGGCGGGGCGGGCTGGGGGCGGGGAGGGAGGGGAACGCGGGGCCTGGATAGGGGCGGGAAGGCGGGGCTGTGGGGCGAAGGGGGGCAGGAATGTGGGGGGAAGGGGGAACTGCCCCACGACTGACTCTTTTCCATTTCGACCCCCAGAAAAAGGCTCTCCTGGCTCTGAAGAAGCAACAGAGTTCGACCAGCCAAGCCAGCCAGGGAGGCATTAAACGCTGTGAGCCCGGACGCCTGGGTTCTCCCCAGCTCTAGGAGGGGGCGGGGGCTGGGGTTCAGAGTGGGGTTGCTGGGAGGCAGGACTCCTGGGTTCTCTCCCAGCTTTGGGAGGGGAGTGAGGGCTGGTGGTTAGAGCAGGGAGCCTGGATGCCTGGGTTCTCTCCCCAGCACTGGGGGGTGAGCGGGGGCAGCCCGGACGCCTGGGTTCTCTCCCCGGCTCTGGGAGCGGAGTGGGCGGCTGGTGCTTACAGAGGGGGCGGGGAGCCCGGACGCCTGGGTTCTCTTCCCCAGCTCTGGGAGCGGAGTGGGGGACTGGTGCTTACAGAGGGGGCGGGGAGCCCGGACGCCTGGGTTCTCCTCCCCAGCTCGGGGAGCGGAGTGGGGGGCTCGTGCTTACAGAGGGGATGGGGAGCCCGGATGCCTGGGTTCTCTCCCCAGCTCTGGGAGCGGAGTGGGGGGCTGGTGCTTACAGAGGGGGCGGGGAGCCCGGATGCCTGGGTTCTCTCCCCGGCTCTGGGAGTGGAGTGGGGGGCTGGTGCTTACAGAGAGGGTGGGGAGCCCGGATGCCTGGGTTCTCTCCCCGGCTCTGGGAGGGGAGTGCTTACAGCGGGGAGCCCGGATGCCTGGGTTCTCTCCCCAGCTCTGGGAGCGGAGTGGGGGGCTGGTGCTTACAGAGGGGATGGGGAGCCCGGATGCCTGGGTTCTCTCCCCGGCTCTGGGAGCGGAGTGGGGGGCTGGTGCTTACAGAGGGGGCGGGGATCCCAGAGGCCTGGGTTCTCTCCCCGGCTCTGGGAGTGGAGTGGGGGGCTGGTGCTTACAGAGGGGGCGGGGAGCCCGGACGCCTGGGTTCTCTCCCCAGCTCTGGGAGCGGAGTGGGGGGCTGGTGCTTACAGAGGGGGCGGGGAGCCCGGACGCCTGGGTTCTCTTCCCCAGCTCTGGGAGCGGAGTGGGGGGCTGGTGCTTACAGAGGGGGCGTGGAGCCCGGACGCCTGGGTTCTCTTCCCCAGCTCTGGGAGCGGAGTGGGGGGCTGGTGCTTACAGAGGGGGCGGGGAGCCCGGACGCCTGGGTTCTCTCCCCGGCACTGGGAGCGGAGTGGGGGGCTGGTGCTTACAGAGGGGGCGGGGAGCCCGGATGCCTGGGTTCTCTCCCCGGCTCTGGGAGTGGAGTGGGGGGCTGGTGCTTACAGAGGGGGCGGGGAGCCCGGACGCCTGGGTTCTCTCCCCGGCTCTGGGAGGGGAGTGCTTACAGCGGGGAGCCCGGATGCCTGGGTTCTCTCCCCAGCTCTGGGAGCGGAGTGGGGGGCTGGTGCTTACAGAGGGGATGGGGAGCCCGGATGCCTGGGTTCTCTCCCCGGCTCTGGGAGCGGAGTGGGGGACTGGTGCTTACAGAGGGGGCGGGGAGCCCGGACGCCTGGGTTCTCTCCCCAGCTCTGGGAGCGGAGTGGGGGGCTGGTGCTTACAGAGGGGGCAGGGAGCCCGGACGCCTGGGTTCTCTTCCCCAGCTCTGGGAGCGGAGTGGGGGGCTGGTGCTTACAGAGGGGGCAGGGAGCCCGGACGCCTGGGTTCTCTTCCCCAGCTCTGGGAGGGGAGTGGGGGCTGGTGCTTACAGAGGGGGCGGGGAGCCCAGACGCCTGGGTTCTGTCCCGGCTCTGGGAGGGGAGTGGGGGCTGGTGCCAACAGCAGGGATCCCGGACGCCTGGGTTCTATCCCTGCCCCTCCCCCCAGCCATCTCGGACCAGCCGGTGGTGGACACGGCCACGGCGACGGAGCAGGCCAAGATGCTGGTGAAGACGGGCGCCATCAGCGCCATCAAGGCGGAGAACAAGAACTCCGGGTTCAAGCGCTCGCGGACGCTGGAGGGGAAGCTGAAGGTGAGCGGGGGAGGGGCGGGGGCATGGGGGGGCCAAGACCCCCCGGACGCCCCTTCACGCTGTGTCTCTCCCTAGGACCCTGAGAAGGGACCTGCCCCCACCTTCCAGCCCTTCCAGCGCAGCCTGTCAGCCGACGACGAATGCCAGGAGGTACCCGGATGCCTGGGTTCTCTGGGAGGGGAGGGGGGGCTAGTGGTCAGAGCAGTGGGGCTGGGAGCCAGGACTCCTGGGTTGTCTCCCCAGCTCCGGGAGGGGAGTGGGGTCTGGTGGTTAGAGTGGGGGGGGCTGGGAGCCAGGACTCCTGGGTTCTTTCCCCGGCTCTGGGAGGGGAGTTGGGTCTGGTGGTTAGAGCAGGGCGGGCTGGGAGCCAGGACTCCTGGGTTCTCCCCCCAGCTCTGGGAGGGGAGTTGGGTCTGGTGGTTAGAGCAGGGGGGGCTGGGAGCCAGGACTCCTGGGTTCTCCCCCCAGCTCTGGGAGGGGCGTTGTGAACAGTTGAAGGGGGAGTCCCAGGTCGACACCTGCCACGGGGGGATTTGGGATGCTGAGCTGTGGCCCGGACGCCGGGGTTCCCAGCCCGACTCGGGGAAGCGAGCCAGTGGGGTGAGCTGCGCTCGGGGGTGACGTTCTCATGTTCTCTTCTGTTTGCTCCAGTCCCGGCGCCCCCAGCGGAAATCCCTCTACGAGAGGTGAGTGAACGGGAGACCCTCCGGTGACCGGCACCCGAGCGCCCCTCCCGTAACTGCCCCAGGCCCCCGAGCGCCCCTCCCATCACCAGCCCCTGAGCGCCCCTCCCATCACCGGCCCCAAAAGCCCCTCCCGTAACTGCCCCGAGCGCTCCCCGCGTAACCGCCCCTCCCGTAACTGCCCCGAGCGCCCCTCCCGTAACTGCCCCGAGCGCCCCTCCTGTAACTGCCCCGAGAGCTCCCCGCGTAACCGCCCCGGGCCCCCGAGTGCCCCTCCAGTAACTGCCCCGAGCGCCCCTCCCGTAACCGGCCCCAAAAGCCCCTCCCGTAACTGCCCCGAGCCCCCGAGCGCCCCTCCCGTAACCGGCCCCAAAAGCCCCTCCCGTAACTGCCCCGAGCGCCCCTCCCGTAACCGGCCCGAGCGCTCCCGCCGTACTAGCCCGGCCAGGGCAGATCCCCAGTGACTCCGCCGTAACCCTGGCATGCGATTCTCCCCCCCTCCCAGCTTCGTGAGCTCCACCGAGCGCCTGCGGGACCCCGAGAAGGAGCCGGAGGACGAGAGGGACCCCGAGAAGGAGCCGGAGCGCGGCGAGGGGCTGCGCACCTTCGAGTGGGACTACGACCGGGAGCAGAGCCGGGAGCGGAGCCGGGAGAGGGACCACGAGAGGGACCGGGACCGCGAGCGGGACAGCAGCTTTCGCCGTACGGCACCCAGGGGGCTGGTGGTTGGAGCTGGGGGGGCTGGGAGCCTGGACTCCTGGGTTCTCTCCCCGGCTCTGGGAGGGGAGTGGGGTCTAGTGGGTTAGAGTGGGGGGCTGGGAGCCAGGACTCCTGGGTTCTCTCCCGGCTCTGGGAGGGGAGTCGGGGCTGGTGGGTTAGAGCAGAGGGGCTGGGAGCCCGGACTCCTGGGTTCTCTCCCGGCTCTGGGAGGGGAGTGGGGTCTAGTGGGTTAGAGTGGGGGGCTGGGAGCCAGGACTCCTGGGTTCTCTCCCGGCTCTGGGAGGGGAGTCGGGGCTGGTGGGTTAGAGCAGAGGGGCTGGGAGCCCGGACTCCTGGGTTCTCTCCCGGCTCTGGGAAGGGAGTGGGGGCTAGTGGGTTGGAGCAGGGGGCTGGGAGCCCGGACTCCTGGGTTCTCTCCCCGGCGGCTCTGACCCCGTCTCCCGCAGGGTCGGACTCGTTCCCGGACCGGCGGGCCCCGCGCAAGGGGAACACGGTTTACGTGTACGGCACCGACATGACCCAGACCCTGCTGCGCGGAGCCTTCTCCCCCTTCGGCACCATCATCGACCTCTCCATGGACAACCCCCGCAAGTGAGGGCGGGGCTGGGGGAGGAGCTACAGCGGAGGGGAGGGGCTGAGTTGGAAGGTGGGCGTGGCTAAGGCACGTGGGTGGGACTGGGAGGAATTAGGGGAGGGGCTATGACATGGCTAAGGCACAGAGGGTGGAGCTAAGAGGGGGATGGGGAGGAGCTAAAGGAGTTGGGCTTCAGAGGAGGAATGGGCGGGGCTGGAAAGAATGGGGAGGAGTTAGAGGGCGGGGCTGAGGCAGGGGGTGGGGCCAGTGACTCCCCCTTCACATCTCTCCCCCCAGCTGCGCCTTCGTCACGTATGAGAAGATGGAGTCAGCGGATCAGGCCATCGCTGAGGTACGGCCCCCCTGGCCTGGAAACGTGGCTGGCTCTGGGGCAGGGCCGGGGGCTGGTTCCCCGGGGCCCCCTCGCCCAGCGCTGGGATGCGGCTGGCTCTGGGGCGGGGCAGGGGGCTGGTTCCCCGGGGCCCCCTCGCCCGGCGCTGGGATGCGGCTGGCTCTGGGGTGGGGCAGGGGGCTGGTTCCCCGGGGCCCCCTCGCCCGGCGCTGGGATGCGGCTGGCTCTGGGGCGGGCCGGGGGCTGGTTCCCCGGGGCCCCCTCGCCCGGCGCTGGGATGCGGCTGGCTCTGGGGCAGGGCCGGGGGCTGGTTCCCCGGGGCCCCCTCGCCCGGCGCTGGGATGCGGCTGGCTCTGGGGCAGGGCCGGGGGCTGGTTCCCCGGGGCCCCCTCGCCCGGCGCTGGGATGCGGCTGGCTCTGGGGCAGGGCCGGGGGCTGGTTCCCCGGGGCCCCCTCGCCCGGCGCTGGGATGCGGCTGGCTCTGGGGCAGGGCCGGGGGCTGGTTCCCCGGGGCCCCCTCGCCCGGCGCTGGGATGCGGCTGGCTCTGGGGCAGGGCCGGGGGCTGGTTCCCCGGGGCCCCCTCGCCCGGCGCTGGGATGCGGCTGGCTCTGGGGCAGGGCCGGGGGCTGGTTCCCCGGGGCCCCCTCGCCCGGCGCTGGGATGAGGCTGGCTCTGGGGCAGGGCCGGGGGCTGGTTCCCCGGGGCCCCCTCGCCCGGCGCTGGGATGCGGCTGGCTCTGGGGCAGGGCCGGGGGCTGGTTCCCCGGGGCCCCCTCGCCCGGCGCTGGGATGCGGCTGGCTCTGGGGCAGGGCCGGGGGCTGGTTCCCCGGGGCCCCCTCGCCCGGCGCTGGGATGCGGCTGGCTCTGGGGCAGGGCCGGGGGCTGGTTCCCCGGGGCCCCCTCGCCCGGCGCTGGGATGCGGCTGGCTCTGGGGCGGGGCGGGGGGCTGGTTCCCCGGGGCCCCCTCGCCCGGCGCTGGGATGCGGCTGGCTCTGGGGCGGGGCCGATGCTGCAGGTGGGGCTGGGGTCTGAGCTGTGCCCCCTTCTCCCCACAGCTGAACGGGGCCGTGGTCGAGGACGTGCAGCTGAAAGTCAGCATCGCGCGCAAACAGCCCATGCTGGACGCGGCCACCGGGAAATCCGTCTGGGGATCGCTGGGTAAGGGGCAGGCCGGACGCCTGGGTCCTCTCCCTGCGCGGGGTTGCGGGTTGGTGGGTTACAGCTGGAGGGGGTGGGGAACCAGGACTCCTGGGTTCTCCCCCGGCTCTGGGAGGGGAGTCGGGGTTGGTGGGTTAGAGCAGGGGGGGCTGGGAGCCAGGACTCCTGGGTTCTCTCCCCAGCTCTGGGAGGGGAGTGGGGTCTAGTGGCTAGAGCAGGGGGGGGCTGGGAGCCAGGACTCCTGGGTTCTCTCCCCGGCTCTGGGAGGGGAGTGGGGTCTAGTGGCTAGAGCAGGGGGGGCTGGGAGCCAGGACTCCTGGGTTCTCTCCCCGGCTCTGGGAGGGTTGTCGGGGCTGGAGGTTGGGAGCCGGGATGCCTGGGTTCTATACCAGAGGGCGGGGGGGGGACGACTGTCTCCCCAGCCGGCACTAACCCCCCCTGTCCCTCCCCCAGCCGTGAAGAACAGCGCGAAGGGCTCCCACCGGGACAAGCGCTCGCAGGTGGTCTACAATGAGGACCTGTTCTGATCCGGGGGGGGGCTCGTTAGCACCTTAATAAACCCACTGAAAATGCACCCCCTGAGTCTGAGTGCTGGGGAGGGCCCCCTGCTGCCCCCCCCCCCCCCAGCACGGCCCCCCAGTCATGGGACGAGTTCTCTTTTCACGGGCCTCCCAGCCGCACCGGGCTGGGCACGGAGCCTTTATTTACAGGGTCATGGGGGGGCTCCCGTCCCTCGGGGAGGGGCAGCCGGCGGCTGGGGGTCCCCCCGCCACCCCTCAGATGAAGCCCAGGTCCTCCTCGGCCAGCTTGACCCGCAGCCAGGGCAGCACGGTGAAGAGGTTCAGGTGGAAGTCGCGGGCGTAGGCCGGGGCCTTGCGCTTGGGGGGCTTGCAGACGTCCACCACCCCCCAGCTGATCACGCCCACCTGGGGAGGGAAGGGGGAGAGTCAGAGGCGGCCATTTGTGTAGGACCCACCACAACGCCAGGGGACAGCTCCCCCCACTGCCAGAAGGCAAGGACTGAGAAGCGGGGGGCCAGCTCCCATCTGGCCCCAGTGGGGGACTGGCTGGCCTGGGAGTGGGGAATGGGGCAGGGGTCTGTGCCCTCTAGGGGGTGCCGGCTCCCCTCCGGCCCCAGGGCAGGGATCGGGGGGGGCAGCGCTCACCTGGATGAAGCGTTTGCCCTTGGGGATGATGAGGGGGCCTCCGGAGTCACCTGGGGGAGGAAGAAGATGGTTAGAGGGAGCTCTGGGGGGCAGATCCAGGGGGGAGCAGAGAGGTTGGGCGGGGGGGGATGGGGGATCCCTGCTGCTGGCCAGGGGGTGACCATTGGGGCTAGAGGGATCCCAGCCCGGGGGGGCTGTGAGGATCTGGGGGACAGCTAGGGGAGATTCAGGGGCCCCTGGTGGGATCCCAGCCCGGAGGTGGGATCAGGGGGGTGGCTGGGGAATATTCAGGGGTCCTGGGGGGATCCCAGCGTGGAGGTGTGGGGATCAGGGGGGTGGCTGGGGAATATTCAGGGGTCCTGGGGGGATCCCAGCGTGGGAGTGTGGGGAGCAGGGGTGGCTGGGGGAGATTCCGGGGCCCTGGGGGGATCCCAGCGCGGAGGTGTGGGGATCAGGGAGTGGCTGGGGGAAATTCAGGGGCCCTGGGGGGATCCCAGCCTAGGAGTGTGGGGATCAGGGAGTGGCTGGGGGAAATTCAGGGGCCCTGGGGGGATCCCAGCGTGGGAGTGTGGGGAGCGGGGGTGGCTGGGGGAGATTCTGGGGCCCTAGGGGGATCCCAGCGCGGAGGTGTGAGGATCAGGGAGTGGCTGGGGGAAATGCAGGGGCCCTGGGTGGATCCCAGCCCTGGGGTGGGGGGGGCTGTCAGGATCTGGGGGTGGCTGCGGGGATCCCAGCTGGGGGGGGCTAGGGGAGACTTGGGCCCCGGGGGGCAGTGCTCACCCTTGCAGGTGTTGGGGTCCACGACGGGGTCGATCCCCCCGGTGCAGAGGAATCGGGGCGTCACCACCTGCTTCACGTCCGTCACGTTGACGTAGATCGGCGCCTTCTTCGCGTCGGCCTCACAGGCCGATTTCTGGGGGCAGAGGGAGGCTCAGCACCGTGGGGCCCCCCCACGGGGCACCCCCCAGGCCCCCCCCCCCCCCGGCAGAGCCGCCCCCTCAGGCACGGCCCGGAACCCCACTGAGACCGCCCCACGGCTCCCCGGGCCAGCCTGGCTCTGGGGGGGGGCGGGAATGGGGCAGTGTCTCTCCTCTCTAAGGGGCGCCAGCTCTCCCCCCCCCCCCCCCGGACGCCGGGGTCCCTCACCTTGACACCGTTCTTGATGTTCACGTGTTTCCGCTCCAGCATCTTCACCCCCTGGCTCAGCTCCTCGTGCACGAAGAGCGCCGGGACCTCGCCCACCGTCAGCAGCAGCCGCTCTGCGGAGCCAGGGAGCCTCAGGGGTGGGGGGCACCGGCGGGGCAGGGGGGAGCCCAGGGGGCTGCGGGTCGGGAGTGAGGGGCACCGGCGGGGCAGGGGGGAGCCCAGCGGGCTGCGGGTCGGGAGTGGGGGGCACCGGCGGGGCAGGGGGGAGCCCAGGGGGCTGCGGGTCGGGAGTGGGGGGCACCGGCGGGGCAGGGGGGAGCCCAGGAGGCTGCAGGTCGGGAGTGAGGGGCACGGGCGGGGCTGGGGGGAGCCCAGGAGGCTGCGGGTCGGGAGTGGGGGGCACCGGCGGGGCAGGGGGGAGCCCAGGAGGCTGCAGGTCGGGAGTGAGGGGCACGGGCGGGGCTGGGGGGAGCCCAGGAGGCTGCGGGTCGGGAGTGGGGTCACCGGCGGGGCAGGGGGGAGCCCAGCGGGCTGCGGGTCGGGAGTGAGGGGCACCGGCGGGGCAGGGGGCTGCAGATCGGGAGTGGGGGGCACTGGCGGGGCAGGGGGGAGCCCAGGGGGCTGCAGGTCGGGAGTGGGAGGCACCGGCGGGGCAGGGGGGAGCCCAGCGGGCTGCAGGTCGGGAGTGGGAGGCACCGGCGGGGCAGGGGGGAGCCCACAGGGCTGCGGGGCAGGAGGGAGGGGCACCGGCAGAGCTGGGGGGAGCCCAGGGGGCTGCGGGTCGGGAATCGGGGCCACTGGTGGGGCAGGGGGGAGCCCAGGGGGCTGCGGGTCGGGAGTGGGGGGCACCGGCAGAGCTGGGGGGAGCCCAGGGGGCTGCGGGTCGGGAGTGGGGGGCACCGGCGGGGCTGGGGGCTGCGGGTCGGGAGTGAGGGGCACTGGCGGGGCTGGGGGGAGCCCAGGGGGCTGCGGGTCGGGAGTGAGGGGCACCGTCTCTTACTGTGGTCGTTGCAGGTGGTCTCCGGGTGGGGCTTGCGCAGGGCGCGGGTGGTGCCCTCGGTGCAGGGCAGACAGATGGGCCTGTGGGGGGCAGCAGAGGGTCAGCAGGCGGCAGGGGGCCGGCGGGGGAGGGGGTCAGCAGGCAGCGGGGGGCCGGCGGGGGAGGGGCCCCGGGACCCCCACTCACCGGGCGTTGAAGGAGAACTTGACCGCCTTGGTGAGTTTGAGCAGGGCCACGTCGTAGTCGTAGAACTCGGGGACCCCGGCGCCCCGGAGCTTCCCCACGTTGTACTCGGGGTGACTCCACAGCGCGGCCACATGGAACTGCTCCGTCTTCTTCGAGCTCCCGGGCAGCAATATCCCTGGGGGAGAACCCAGGCGTCCGGCTCCCATTCACCCCACCAGCCCCCACTCCCCTCCCAGAGCCGGGAGAGAACCCAGGCGTCCGGCTCCCATTCACCCCACCAGCCCCCACTCCCCTCCCACAGCCGGGAGAGAACCCAGGCGTCCGGCTCCCATTCACTCCACCAGCCCCCACTCCCCTCCCACAGCCGGGAGAGAACCCAGGCGTCCGGCTCCCATTCACCCCACCAGCCCCCACTCCCCTCCCACAGCCGGGAGAGAACCCAGGCGTCCGGCTCCCATTCACCCCACCAGCCCCCACTCCCCTCCCACAGCCGGGAGAGAACCCAGGCGTCCGGCTCCCATTCACCCCACCAGCCCCCACTCCCCTCCCAGGGCTGGGAGAGAACCCAGGCGTCCGGCTCCCATTCACTTCACCAGCCCCCCACTCCCCTCCCAGAGCCGGGAGAGAACCCAGGCGTCCGGCTCCCATTCACCCCACCAGCCCCCACTCCCCTCCCACAGCCGGGAGAGAACCCAGGCGTCCGGCTCCCATTCACCCCACCAGCCCCCACTCCCCTCCCACAGCCGGGAGAGAACCCAGGCGTCCGGCTCCCATTCACCCCACCAGCCCCCACTCCCCTCCCAGGGCTGGGAGAGAACCCAGGCGTCCGGCTCCCATTCACTTCACCAGCCCCCCACTCCCCTCCCAGAGCGGGAGAGAACCCAGGCGTCCGGCTCCCATTCACCCCACCAGCCCCCACTCCCCTCCCACAGCCGGGAGAGAACCCAGGCGTCCGGCTCCCATTCACCCCACCAGCCCCCACTCCCCTCCCACAGCCGGGAGAGAACCCAGGCGTCCGGCTCCCATTCACCCCACCAGCCCCCACTCCCCTCCCACAGCCGGGAGAGAACCCAGGCGTCCGGCTCCCATTCACTCCACCAGCCCCCCACTCCCCTCCCAGAGCCGGGAGAGAACCCAGGCGTCCGGCTCCCATTCACTTCACCAGCCCCCCACTCCCCTCCCAGAGCCGGGAGAGAACCCAGGCGTCCGGCTCCCATTCACTCCACCAGCCCCCCACTCCCCTCCCAGAGCCGGGAGAGAACCCAGGCGTCCGGCTCCCATTCACTTCACCAGCCCCCCACTCCCCTCCCAGAGCCGGGAGAGAACCCAGGCGTCCGGCTCCCATTCACTCCACCAGCCCCCCACTCCCCTCCCAGAGCCGGGAGAGAACCCAGGCGTCCGGCTCCCATTCACCCCACCAGCCCCCACTCCCCCCGCAGG
The DNA here is from genome assembly GCA_033296515.1 of Macrochelys suwanniensis. NCBI lineage: Eukaryota > Metazoa > Chordata > Testudines > Chelydridae > Macrochelys > Macrochelys suwanniensis. The sequence continues at coordinate 962,852 of CM065788.1, read as the reverse complement.
GCCGGGAGAGAACCCAGGCGTCCGGCTCACCCACGTCCACGGTGATCCAGTGGGCCTGGTCGTTGATGTCGAAGCAGTGGGCGGCCGTGATGACGAAGTACTTGGAGATCAGGGCCCCCTTGCAGGACTCCAGCCCCTTCCCGGGGCGCTGCGGAGAAGGGGGGCGAGGGGGGGACCCAGCTCGTCTCCAGCTGACGGGTAGCGGGTGCCCTGTTACCCCGGCCCCCCCAATAATCCCCCACCTCCCCCTCCCCTCTGTGACCTTCCCAGCCCACCCCCATCACCTCCAGCCCCTTCTTCCCCCACATCCCCTGCACCCCACCTCCCCCCCAGCCCCCCCCCACACACCCGGGCCCCCCCACACACACACACATACGGGCCCCCCCCCACTCACGGCGATTTTGATGCTGATGTGCCAGGGGTTTTTCTGGTGGTCGTTGGCCTTCTCGAACTCCCAGCCCAGCCCGCACATGCTCAGCGTCTCGCTCTCGTCTGGGGGGAGACGGGGTCAGGACGCCTGGGTTCCCTCCCAGCGCGGGGAGCCGGACGCCTGGGTTCCCTCCCAGCGCGGGGAGGGGCGTGGGGAGCCGGACGCCTGGGTTCTCTCCCAGCGCGGGGAGGGGCGTGGGGAACCGGATGCCTGGGTTCCCTCCCAGCGCGGGGAGGGGCGTGGGGAGCCGGACGCCTGGGTTCTCTCCCAGCGTGGGGAGGGGCGTGGGGGCTAGTGCTTAGAGCAGGGGCGGGAAGCCGGACGCCGGGTTCCTGGCGGTTGTGCGGGGAGCTGGATGCCGGAATTCCCGGGGGGGATCCGGACACCGGGGTCCCAAGGGGATGGGGAGCCGGATGCCTGGGTTCTCTCCCAGCGTGGGGAGGGGCGTGGGGGCTAGTGCTTAGAGCAGGGGCGGGGAGCCGGACGCCGGGGTTCCTGGCGGTTGTGCGGGGAGCTGGATGCCGGAATTCCGGGGGGGATCCGGACACCGGGGTTCCCAAGGGGATGGGGAGCCGGATGCCTGGGTTCTCTCCAGCGTGGGGAGGGGCGTGGGGGCTAGTGCTTAGAGCAGGGGCGGGGAGCCCGGACGCCGGGGTTCCTGGCGGTTGTGCGGGGAGCTGGATGCCGGAATTCCCGGGGGGGATCCGGACACTGGGGTTCCCAAGGGGATGGGGAGCCGGACGCCTGGGTTCTCTCCCAGCGTGGGGAGGGGCGTGGGGGCTAGTGCTTAGAGCAGGGGCGGGGAGCCGGATGCCGGGGTTCCTGGCGGTGGGGCGGGGAGCTGGACGCCGGGATTCCCGGGGGGGATCCGGACACCGGGGTTCCCAGGGGGATGGGGAGCCGGACGCCGGGGTCCCGGGTACCTATCATGTCGTGGAAGGCCTCCTGCAGGTCCTTGATGTCCTGCATGTGGAAGACGTGTTTCTCGTTGTCCTTCTTGGAGGCCAGAGCCGCGATGTTCTCCAGGTTCACCAGCGCCCCGATCCCGAACACGTAGATATCTGGGGGGGGGGGGCGTGAGCCAGGCTGGGGGTCCTCCCCGGAGCTCCCTGCCGCCTCCCCGGACCCCCCCGCCAACCCCAGGGACCTCCACCCCCAGAGCCCCCTGTGGAGCCCTCCGCGGACCCCCCCCCCCGACCCACATCTCTCCCCCATGGACCTGCCCACCCCATGGACTCTCCCCCCAGAGCCCCCCCCCGGCCCCCTCACCCAGGTAGTCCTCGCGGAGGTTGCGGATGTCCCGGCCGATGCTCAGCAGCTCCCGGATCTGCCCCACCACCGGCACCGGGGAGCCCCCCATGTTGGTGTTTCCTGGGGGGAGGGGAGAGTGAGGAGGCTGGGGGTGCAGATGGGGGAGGGGACTCAGGATGGGGTTGGGCACTGTGGAGGGGTGGGGGGCTCCGGTCGAGAGGCGGAGGATCTGCCTAGAGCAAGGGAGTTTTGGGGCATGGGGGGGGGTTGGGGCTGGGAAGGGCACAGGGGGCTATAGAGGTGTTTGGGGGTACTGGGGCTCTGGGGGTTGATGGGGATTTGGGGGGGTCTCACTGTCGGTGATGAGGATCAGCACGTGGCGGGTGGAGTTGAGGTTTAGGGGTACAGAGGGGTTTGGGGTATGGAGGTTTGGGGGTACAGGGGTTCAGGGAGGTTCGGGGGTACAGGGGTTCAGGCAGGTTTGGGGGTTCGGGTACAGGGGTTCAGGGAGGTTTGGGGGCTTGGGGGTACAGGTGTTCAGGAGGTTCGGGGGTACAGGGGTTCAGGCAGGTTCGGGGGTTCGGGGGTACAGGGGTTCAGGCAGGTTTGGGGTGCAGGGGTTCGGGGTACAGGGGTTCAGGGAGGTTTGGGGGTGCGGGGGTACAGGGGTTCAGGGAGGTTTGGGGGTTCGGGGGTAGAGGGTTCAGGGAGGTTTGGGGGTACAGGGGTTCAGGCAGGTTTGGGGGTTCGGGGTACAGGGAGGTTCGGGGCTACAGGGGTTCAGGCAGGTTTGGGGGTTCGGGGGTTCGGGGGTACAGGGGTTCAGGGAGGTTTGGGGGTGCGGGGGTCTCACTGTCGGTCATGAGGATCAGCACATGGTGGGTGGAGTTGGGGTTCGGGGGTTTGGAGGTACAGAGGGGTTTGGGGTATGGAGGGTTTGGAGGTTCGGGGTACAGGGGTTCAGGCAGGTTTGGGGGTTCGGGGGTACAGGGGTTCAGGGAGGTTTGGGGTTCGGGGGGGGTCTCACCGTCGGTCATGAGGATCAGCACGTGGCGGGGGGAGTTGGGGTTCGGGGGTTTGGGGGTATGGAGGGTTTGGCGGTTCGGGGTACAGGGGTTCAGGGAGGTTTGGGGGTTCGGGGTTCTCACCATTGGTCATGAGGATCAGCATGTGGCGGGTGGAGTTGGGGTTTGGGGTATGGAGGGTTTGGGGGTTCGGAGGTACAGGGGTTCTGGGAGGTTTGGGGTTCGGGGTACAGGGGTTCAGGGAGGTTTTGGGTACAGGGGTTCAGGGAGGTTCGGGGTTCGGGGGTACAGGGGTTCAGGGAGGTTCGGGGGTACAGGCAGGTTTGGGGGTTCGGGGTACAGGGGTTCAGGCAGGTTTGGGGGTGCGGGGGTACAGGGGTTCAGGGAGGTTCGGGGGTACAGGGGTTCAGGCAGGTTTGGGGGTTCGGGGTACAGGGGTTCAGGCAGGTTTGGGGGTGCGGGGTTCGGGGGTACAGGGTTCAGGCAGGTTTGGGGTTCGGGGGTACAGGGGTTCAGGGAGGTTCGGGGGTACAGGGGTTCAGGCAGGTTTGGGGGTTCGGGGGTACAGGGGTTCAGGCAGGTTTGGGGGTGCGGGGGTTCGGGGGTACAGGGGTTCAGGGAGGTTTGGGGGTGCGGGGGTACAGGGGTTCAGGCAGGTTTGGGGGTTCTGGGCTACAGGGGTTCAGGGAGGTTGGGGGTTCGGGGGTACAGGGAGGTTCGGGGTACAGGGGTTCAGGCAGGTTTGGGGGTTCGGGGGTACAGGGTTCAGGGAGGTTTGGGGGTGCGGGGTACAGGGGTTCAGGCAGGTTTGGGGGTTCGGGGGTACAGGGAGGTACGGGGGTACAGGGGTTCAGGCAGGTTTGTGGGTTCGGGGTACAGGGGTTCAGGGAGGTTTGGGGGTGCGGGGTACAGGGGTTCAGGCAGGTTTGGGGGTTCGGGGGTACAGGGGTTCAGGGAGGTTTGGGGTGCGGGGGGTCTCACCGTCGGTCATGAGGATCAGCACGTGGCGGGTGGAGTTGGCGACTGGCGCCACCTTGTGGCCGCGCCGGATCTCGTCCCGCTCCTGCTGGATGATCATGTTGAGAACGGCCTGGAGCGCGGCCCGCGTGTTGGTGCCGCTGCGCAGAGCGTGGCCTGGGGGGGGGCGCGGGGGGTCAGGCCGGCTGGGCCCCCGCAGCCCCCCGAGAGATCCCCACTCCCGCAGCCTCCCTACAGCCCCTCACAGAGCCCCCCCACCTGCAGCCCCTCACAGGGCCCCA